>JAGFPH010023421.1:0-11957 GCA_018207615.1 Philaenus spumarius
TGGAATGGCGTGCGAAGCACGCAATGCTTTGTGTATTGAAGACAATCCCAATATGTGGAATGGCGTGCGAAGCACGCAATGCTTTGTGTTATTGAAGATACTCCCAATATGCGGAATGGCGTGCGAACCATTTTGCAGCTATTCAGCACCGTCGTGAATAGACCTATTTCCCAAATTGTTGGTCGAAACCCTAAAATATCGGTCTATAAACTTAATTTTGGAAATTTGCTCAACTCACGTCAGCGGTTCAGCTGCGTGGTCGAATTATTAATATTAGAGGAGAATAAAGGTCAACAACAAATTACAAAAGTCAATATATTGTCAAAAAATATTACATCATAGTCCTATTTTGAAATTACGTAGTTATAATATTATATTATAGTAATATTATTATAATTATAATATTATTATGTAATAATATTTATTATAATTATAATAAGTATGCGAAAAATAGTGATCATTATAATGTAAGCAGTATTTATTTAGTGATTAATGATTTTGAGTGAGGTATTAGTGTATGCACTCTACATAGAATTCTAAGAATAATTCAATTTGTAAGGGATAATTATTATAATAATAATTATAATATTATAATAACGTATTATAATATATTATGTAACGTCTATTCCCTCTCCACGGACTTACTTGTCTATATACCAGGTGTCTTAAAAGTCCCCCCCCCCCCCCCCCTATTATTTTGTTTTATTAATGAAAATAGACATTTTTGCTTTGGGGATTGTCAACATGTAAAATAAACGGTATCAATTAACTGACACAAACTTTCTCCCAACTTACTGTAGTCAAAAGAATATTGTTTTCAATCATTTTATTTATTACTTTTTAGAACAAAACAAAAAATAATATTCTACCAACGTCAATTGTATAAAAAAATTATTGTCCCAGGCGGGATTCGATCGCGCGACCTTTGAATTACTGGCCGTGATCGCTACCATGGTGCTACCCCGTGCGGCCGCCGCCGCGATGCTAGATTGACAACATAAACTTGTTTATTTTTAAACATTTCCCCATAATTATAAAACGCCGAAGTTTTGATAAAAGCGGGTGGTGTCATTTTGTTTGGCATCTTAAGCACTATAAATACTGAAAATTTTATCAAAATCGTTAGAGCCGTTTTTTGAGAAATTTGCATTTTTGTAGTTTTTTATGGGTTTTTAGGGGTAAATTACCCTTAAAAATTAAAAATTACAAAAAAATGAGAAAAAACGCCTGGAGATATTAGGGTTTAGTACCTACATACCAAATTTCATGAAAATCGGACCAATAGTGTCCTCTCTGGTCGTGTATACATACTGACAGACTGACAGACAGACACCACTCTAAAAACACTTTTTTGGGTTCAGGGAGCACCAAAACAAAAAATTCCACTAAAAATATTTTTGGGTTCAGGAAGCACCAACACAGATATTTGCACTAAACCATTTTTTGGGGTTCTGGGAGCACCAAAACAGATAATTCAACTGAAAATTCAAATTCGAACATTTTTACGAAAACAATACTTTCTCCATATACAACGTATAGGGTGGAGAAAGTAAAAATGGAGTATTTTTTGGTAAGTCGAAAATTTTAAATGAGAACTCCTATTGAGTGACATCTCATTTTAAAGGCCTTGATAAAAAAAGAAGATTGGCGCAAAGCGCAAGTCTGTATGTTGACTCAATCCAGCAAATGGCCAATCAAAGTTAAAAATTTTCCCCATTTGAATAACATTGAAATGTTAAAGATAATACATCTGTTATTTTTTACAATTGTTTAATCCAGTAAATCACTCAATCTAAGTTATAAAGCATAGTAATTAGTTTAAAAACAGTAAAGCTAAACCCTCTGGAATTCCCAGGTACTGGACTTTGGGTTGATACAACCTTGCTTTGTTATTCATAACTGTGCATGTTTGTCGACTCCTAATAGCAAAAATTTGTGTAACGTGTATGACCTCCATTATCGTAATATGAAGTTAAATTTTATATTTAAGTCAATAATAATAAGTTAGAGTAAAATAAAACAATGTAAAATATTACTTTGTCAAAATAAACAAAATGTAAAATATTTTCTAAACTTACTTTAGTTAGACAAAAATAAATCTTCTTTACAAAACTTAAAACGCACAAATATAATAATAATAATTATTATTATAAGTACCCCTTAAATATTGAATTATTATTAAAATTCTATGTAGATTACATACACTAATACCTCACTCAAAATCATTAGTCACTAAATAAATAATGCTTACATTATAATGGTCACTATTTTTCGCATACTTATTATAATATAATATTACTATAATATATTAATATTATAATAATTATAATAACGTATTATTATATACTATGTATCGTCTATTCCCTCTCCACGCGGTTACTTGTCTATATACACTATGTATCGCCTATTCCCTCTTCACTCTCTGACTTGTGTCTACGCAAAACGTTTGCGTGAAGCGAGATTTCAGAAACATAGTCAAGCGTCTTAGTTCGTAGATTGATTGAATATATAAAATTAATAGCACAGTAGATACCTAGGTCTTTAAATATATTTATATTGAAGAGACATTAATATATTTCAAAAACAAAATCAATAAGATATAACCAAAATTCGAAATATATAACCAAACGTGCTTTAACATTTAAAGACAACTTATTAATGAACAAGTCGATTTTGATGAATTTGTCTTTCCTTCAAAGTTAAAATACATTATAAAATCAAAAAGTGCGGAAATGGAAATGTATTTAATCTGTGCAAATTACTCTTACATTAAAACAAGTCTCCAAACAATATGGCAGTATATAAAAGTGATTTGGAAGTAAGCCAAACATGGTAGCATTGTTTTAGAGTTCAAATTCTTTGCTAAACAGCATACTTTAAAAATAATGTTAAATTTATATATTGTTTATTGCTGATTGTAATTTCACTTCATTGTCGTTCACCGTTGTGTTAGTTTTTAAGTACACAATTTTATTAAAATCGTATACTCCCGGAGTATATTTGTTCGGTTAGTGGCATTTAAAAAATAAATTATTTGACTGAATTTTTATATTTATATTAATATAGTTAAATATAATTTCAAATTATCCTTTATGATTTTGAGATTGTGTTAGTTGAGTGCCCGTTTTAAAACCAGTTTTATTATTGAAGGAAAAGAACGGTAAAGTGTAAAACCACTACTTTGTATGATTTGGCGTAAAATCAAACGCCACGCAAACGTTTCTGAATATAGAGTTTATAGTTATTATTTACTGAGTAATTAAATAAAGGTAGTAATGTTGTATAAGAAGGTATATCCGTAATGTTATATAACAAACAAACAAACATATCACTTTCTCCTTAATGTTAGATTTACTGGTTCAATGTTGTTGTGGTTCATAACGTAACTCATATTCATGGTACAGATTCATATACGTATGTTGTTTGACTTTCCATAAGCATTTCTTTAGGGTCGCAGAAATATTATTTTATATTGGACATTTAAAATTAATGAAAATTGATCAGAAACTATACAAATTAAATATACGACATTTAACGATGGTCAGTAATGTCAGATCATTTTAAAACTTACTTAACTAAATGTAACTTATAGTTTTATGTTACATATTAATATTTGAAGTTTAGAATCGTTGAATAGGTCTTTCATATTAAATTGGTCACGTTTTTTACGATGTTTAAAAACAAGTGTTCCTCAATCACTAAAATATGAGTTTCCAAAAGTGTCTATACAAATCCTGTTGGTATTGTAAAGTACTTAATTCGTTCTAAAATACAAATAAACAGAACCAGAAACTGGCACATACTTTCTCACAAGCATATTAAAATTATTAAACAGATTCACTGTGACTTCGTAACTGTAGGAGGGGTAGAAGGGTGGATTTAAAGTAGGAAATTAACTAATCAATATTATTATTATTAGCTAGAGAAAAATATTCAAACGATTTCGAACAAATTTGCACCATACACGTCAATTAGGCGAAAAAAGGTTTTGAATATTTTTGAAAAACAACCCTCTTTTTGGCCAAATACTCCCCCAAAATCAGTTATTATTATTATTATTATTAGCTAAACGAGAATTTTTAGAAAGATGCGGTTTTTTGCATATGGTAGGGTACATTAGGGCTACAATTGAGCCAAATTTGATCAAAATCGTTATAGCCATTTTTTTATTAAAAAAATAATAACAGATTATTTTGGGGGTTTTTTGGCCAAAAAGGTGGTTGTTTTTCAAACTTTTTCAAAGCCTTTTTTCATGCATCCATGCAGGCCTAATTGACATGTTGGGTGCAAATTTGTTCGAAATCGATCGAATAGCTTTCTCTCTAGCTTTGTATACATACACACAAACAGACAGACATTATGTAAAACCACTTTTTTGGACTCAGGGGGTCCCAAAACGGATATTTCCACAAACATCTTAACATCAAAATGTCTGTCTGTATGTATACAAAGCTAGAGCGAAAACTGTACGATCGATTTCGAACAATAAATGTGCACCAAACATGCAAGAAAAAGGATTTTGAACATTTTTTGAAAAACAACCCCCTTTTTGTCCAAAAACCCCCAGAAAATAAGTTAATATTTTTTTATAATAAAACTGCTCCAACGATTTTGATAAAATTTGGCTTATTTGTAGCCTTTAATGTACCCTACCAAATGCAAAAAAACCGCATCTTTCAAAAACTTCTCGTTTAGTTAATAATAACAATAATAATAACCGATTTTTGGGATTTTTTTGGTCAGAAAGTGGGTGGTTTTTCAAAACCTTTTTTGTGCATCTATACAGGCCTAATAGACGTCTTTTGTGCAAATCTGTTCGAAATCGATAGAATAATTTTCTCTCTAGCTAACAATAATAATATTTATTAGTTATCTACTTTAATATCACCTCTCCTACCCCACCTACAAAATTATGAAGTCACAATGAATCTGTTTAATAATTTATTTACGTTTGTGAGAAATTATGTGCCATTTCCTGGTAGCCTTTATTTGTTTTTAAAATAACAAGATGTAATATTACAGAGCTATTTATGTTTAGTAAATAAGATAAAATAAAAGTTGTGTTGTAAAATGCATTCGCAATGGGTTGTGTGCATTCGTGTACAGAAACTAAAATACACACAAGACTCACAGCTAAACATATTTACACAAATATACATAAAGTATACAGTAAATTATGACTTACACTTTAGCTTTTATTTGTAATTTCCTTGCTGTACGGATACAAGGTTGGAACTGGAAACAAAGCGTTATTGTAGCAAGGTTTAATGATGTTTTGTTAACATTTTATGCTTTTCATGGTAGTCTACTTTATTTTAATTTAACTGTGTATTCTTGTCATCCAACTTTAAATTGTTGTTGTATAGTTTTAACTAGAAAGTTTTGTTTTTATTCAAGTAGTTTGTTTTGTGTATTCTTGTTAAGCAATAGATAGAGGATTTAATAGGTTAAATTATTGATCCTGGCATTCGGCTTAGTGCTTGCCATGTTCTAATACATTTTGATTAACTTAATTTTGTATGCTAAGGAAAATAAAAACCTTTTAATTTTGGGTTTCTGCCTCTAAAAAAAATAAAATAAAATAAATTATTTGGTTAAAATTATTTAAAATAAAAAACTAAATCAACCAAGCACACTAACATAACTCTAGAAATAATGGATCATTGTCAATCAAGAAACATAAGCTCATAGTGTAGGCCTACTTCAGTCCTCTCCGATTCTTTTATTATTTTGTTAATAATTTACGGAATAAAAAAATAGTTGTATAGGTTATGATGATATTAACAATTACAGGATGATAATTAAACCAATTCAACCCTTATAAAATCTTACAAAATGTAATAAAATTTCCCATTTTCCCGAAGACCAGGCGAACTATTGTCAAGAGACCCCTTTATACATCTCATCATCAGCCAGTTAATGTGATAATGTGACCTTAATGATGCGTGCATAATGACTAAAAAGAGGCATTACACTTACACTCAGAAGAAACGCTAGAAAGAGAAAAGTATAAAATAATGGGCTCACATTTTGTTATCAGAATAATGTTTCTAGTTAAGTATAATGGAGGAATATTTTAACACGTTCACTGCTAAGTAAATTTCCAATTTCCTATGCTAGGAGTTGATCTTTTATTTTTTTATATGTCCAAACGAGTAGAAATTACTTTATTTTGTATATTTGAACCTTTCTAGGTAATAATCACTAATATTTTAAAGCGGACGCATATTATGTGCGTCCATAGCACACAGGTTTAAAATTGGCGTGCGAAGCACGCAATGGTTTGTGTATTGAAAACACTCCCAATACGGGGATTGGTGTGCGAAGCACGCAATGAACTGTGTGTTGAAAATACTCCCAATACGGGGGTTGGCATGCGAAACACGCAATGCATTTTGTATAGAAAATACTCCCAATACGGGGATCGGCCTGTGAAACACGCAATGTACTGTGCGTCGGCCGCTTCTCTTAGTGTTCAGTGTCAAGTTCATATGTGCGTCCTTAGCAGTGAACGTCTTAAGCGAAGATTTCTGTACTGTACTGATAAATAAATCAGTTTGTAGACAATTTTTTTGTAGACTGAAACAATTTAATTTTAATTTTAAACTCGTACTTTTAATACGTATTCTTTCGTCTTAGAGTTTATATTGTAAACACGTTGTTTGGTTAAATAATGTTTACTAGAGACGCAGTATGTTCAATAATTTGCTATGGAAATAGCTCTATGACTTTTAATCGGTATTGTTATTTAGAGTTGACGTTTTCATAAAAACGGTATGAATTGGTTGATTACAGTACAAAATCTAATATTTTAATTAGAAAAATATCCTTTGTGTTTCCATTGTTATTTTACAATATTAGTGACGAAGTGAATGTATGCATTGTTTAAGAATTTTTTTAACATTTGAGTAATGCAGCACCATGAAATCAACCACAAGTCATATTTGAATGAACGAGGAAATTGTACTACAAATAAAACTTATTAAACTGTATACATAATTATTCATTTACCAAATTATTTACAGCCGACAAACTCCAAAGACCCATTTAGTGAAAAGACGGAACACTTTTTCGAGACTTCAACTCGTTCGGACAGAACACACGAATTGAAACTACGACTTTTTAACTCTCAAAATCGGTTTTCCCGTACCCTAAAACATATGAAACGATACCCCACACAGAATTTTCAAAATTTTGACCCGATAATTTCAAAATGTTGACCAAAAGACGTGACCCCGACGCGCTACGACTTTTTAACTCGCAAAATCAGTTTTACCGTACCCAAAAACATATACAACTATACCCCACACTGTATTTTCAAAATTTCGACCCAACAACGTGATCCCGAGGCGCTGCGACTGTTTAACTCGCAAAAACCAGTTTTCCCGTACCCAAAAACGTATAAACGGTATTTTCATAATTTTGATCCAATATTTTAAAAATGTTGACCCAAAAACGTGACCCCTACGCGCTACAACTAACGCTAGAAAGCTCAAAAGCTTTTCATCTATCCGCAATAAATTTACGAAGATTTTGTTACCACCAAAAGTTTTCTACGACGTCTGTAAGTGCTTATATCGTGGTGTATACAATAAAACAGACACACACAAAATTACCGCGTGATTTCAATACTTCGGCATTCTAATGCGAGCCGAAGTAATAAGGTATTTTCAGAACTGGAAAGAACAAAGAAAATCTTAAGAACGAAAGAGTACTGACGTATTGAGTATAATAAATTAGTTTCCATAGGTTTTGTATTTTCATTGTTGACGGAATTTCCCCAAGTTCCTGTTTCCTATAAAATTACGCCTATTTGTAGAAGACTGAGTTTCCTTTGCGAATCAGGCTGACTGCGTGATACGAAACAGCTGATTATTGGCAACGCCCTCTTTTAGCAATGCCACTGCAGTTCTCTCTTTCTCCATCCACGCTGCATTTTACTTCCAATACTTATTTTCAGGTACTCAATGAAAGTTCTCGTATGAAGGGTTTAGGCAATCTTTTTAAAACAACCGGACAACTAAAAATAAATAATCATTAAAATTTGTTAAATCTTAAAGTTTGTCAAAATTATCGGTGAAATATTCTATCAATTCGTTCGCTAATTATTTGCTATTTGCTAACTTAGAGTCATGGTTGAGTTCTTCTGATGCAATGCTGTTCCAAGAGAAATTCCATAAAAATACCTATAAAAATATATCGTTTTCACAGGATTTGCCGTTTATTCAGCTGTGATTCCACTATAGCCGGCAATAAATATAAAGTGGTATTTTTATTGTTAAGGGCGTGTAAAAATATGATTACACGATTTATAGAATCGAGTGTGAAAAAGAACATTATTTTATCTCAATTTTAACCGTTCAGGATGTTACCCTAAAACTCGTGATTTTCATTGAATTTCAGTTCCGCATTCTAAAATATTACCAAAGAAATCATTAACAATCTTTGAAATTTCATCATAACAGGACAAACACTTTAATATGTGACTGCCAGACAGTAAAGGGTTCATTGGTATATTACACTATCAAAGTTATTCGTCAAATATTTGGACAAACTTTTATCAAAGATCTTTGATGAAATCTTTGTCAAAGATTTGACATAGAATGCGTAATACAACTGTCAAATTTCTTCGATCAACTAGGTTATTAACTAGATATATTTTGCGATTAATTCTAATATTTTTATTATTTATTTATTAATTATTATTACAAATTAACAGTTGAAAGATCGTGATTCATGGAATAACGTGTTTTCAGTTTTCAAAAGCAAATCTTAAAATAATTCGACCACGCAGCTAGACCGCTGGCGTCAGTTGAGCAAATTTCCAAAATTAAGTTTATAAGCCAATGTTTTAGGGTTTCAACCAACAATTTGGGAAATAGGTCTACTCACGAATTCATTGAACAGCTGTCTGTGTGTACGCAATATATTAGTAGAGTTTGCACCTAGTGGCTCCGCGAGTTTGCGCCTAGTGGCTTCGCGAGTTTGCACCATTTGTCTCCGAACCGGGTACTTTTATAATATTTTACGTTTTGATCGATTTTGGGGAAACCAAGTGAACTATAAGGTCGCGTAAAAAACAAAATGTGCAGAATAACATAATACATTTATATTTGTAGAAAAAAATCTAATACAATTTAATTCTCGTAGTAAAAATCTCAAAAAATAGTTACTTCCTGTCAAAAAACTAAATCGGACTTAAAATGCGCCCGCTAGAGTGCGAACATATATACATATATATATATATGATTTTTAATGACACCCCAAATCGTGTTCTGGGGACCATGATCGGTGCTCATTTGCTACTCCCGACCTTGGGTCTTACCATAAGGGCCACTGCAATAGCTCATTTTTCCTATGGAAATTCGCTAAAAACTTGTAAATATACTTTTACAATTATTAAAGTTAACGTAATCAAAGTATCTTTAACGTTTTACAAAAAACATAAACTTAGGCAGATACTGCCAACCCCATCATTACAGACTACAAACCATTTGCAATTTTTGTTCTAAAGGTTTTTGCCTTACATCGCCGTTTTTGTAGGCATTCGTGTGAATGTTCCACAAACAATATTCGTTTTCATAATTTTAAATTAAAGTTTTCATAGCTTCAACACTCCAGGTAAATTTTTTCATCGTGTTATAAAATATAAAAGGAAAGGAATAGAAGTAATATTTATGAAAACAGAAAAATCGTATACTTTGAGGTCAGCAGATTACATAAAAAATACGTACTATATTTCTTATTCTTTTATGAAAACCTTGGTCAAAGTTTACAACATGTCAAAGATTAATCAAAGTTTGATGAACGAATTATTTCGTCAAAGAAACGTCAAATTTCTTTGCTGGAAAATCTTTGATCAAAGAAATTTGACGTTTATTTGATAGTGGTAATATGTACCTTAGTTCAACGCAATACCAGTTTAAGAACAAAATAAACTGTACTAGAAACTGGAACCCACTTTCTCACAAACATAAAAATATTTAAATTATTAACACGTTCACTGCTAAGGACGCACATGTGAACTTGACAGTGAACACTATGAGAATCGGCATTGTACGCCAACTCCCGTATTGGGAGTATTTTCAATACACAATGCATTGCGTGCTTCGCACGCCTACCCCCATATTGGGAGAATTTTCAATACACAGAGCATTGCGTGCTTCGCACGACAATTTAAGCCTATGTGCTGTGGACGCACATGTGCGTCCGCTTTCAAATATTAGTGATTATTACTAAGAAAGATTCAAAAATAAAGTAAATTCTACTCAATAAATATAAAAAATAAACTATCAGCTCCTAGCATATTAAATACGAAATTTGCGTAGCAGTGAACGTGTTAAACAGATTTACTTTTACTCCCCGCACGGGGGGTGCAGACTAGCTGCACCTACTAAGAGGGGTTTGGCGTCCCTCGCGGTACCCGAGTCTAACAACGCCCAACACATTCAACACTTACAAAACATCCATCCAATCACATAAACACACACAAGAAACAATACAACATTCCAATTCTCACCTTCTTTTAATAATTTTGACGTGCAGAGCCATTGCGCGTTGGGACCTGCCAGAGTTTTGACAACTTCTGGTTTGGTAAGGTTGTGAGCTTGCTCTGCCGAGACGTATGCGTGGTTTCTGTTCTGGGGCCATCCACTTCGGTTCTTGGTCAGGAAGTGTTCGCGGTGTTGAAGAAAGTCGGATTCTTCCTCAAAGTAGTTTCGGGTTCCAGACTGATTGTCTAGATATCTAAAACAAACTACACCCGATTTTGTTTACCGTCAGAAATTTATATCCATATTCAATCTTTACCCATCACGTCATGTTATATTCACTGATGGTTCCAAACTGGACAATGGTGTAGGATGCGCATTTGTTCTGTCAGGAAACAGCTTCTCTTATGGGTTACCATCTTCCTCTTCTGTACATACAGCAGCACTTTTTGCAATACTCAAAGCACTCAATATTGTTCTAGCAACACCGGAGCACCTTCTTATATGTTCAGATTCAAGAAGTGCACTTGATTCCATTCAAAATATGAACTCCTAACCCTTTGGTCAAAGATATTCTGTGCTCTACGCACAGACTTTGGTGGCTAAGGGGCGTGGGGGTATCGTTCTGCTGGGTTCCGGGTGACGCCAGTATACAAGGAAATAGTAAAGCAGACCAGCTGCTAAGGAAGCCACTTCCTTACAGCCTAGCATGAGTAGAGTAATGTCGTCCGACTGTATGTCCTCTGTAAAACAAGCCCTGTTTAGACAGTTTGAAGAAGAGTGGGTATCAGTACAAGGAAATAAACTCCGCCAAATAAAAGATACCGTTCGGCCATCGATGTCCTCAAACCGCCAAAGCCGTCGAGAGGAAGTGGTGGTTTCTCGCCTACGCATTGGCCATTCTGGGTTAACCAACGGGTTTCTGATGCGTCGAGGGGATCCGCCGTTTTGTCCTTACTGCTTAAATCTCCTTTCAATTAACACCTACTTTTAGATTGCGAAAAGTTAAAACATGTTCGTAATAAGTTTTGCTTACCAAATTGCATTCAGAGGATGTTGGGTGATGACTACCAAACCATTAATATGGTGTTAGCATTCCTCCATCGGTTGAATGTAATTGGAAATATTTGAAAACAATATACATTTACTTACGAAACTTAAATACCATGTTTAGATTTATTACTTGTTATTTTAATTAGAGTTCTATTCATTGTTATGTAACAGGGCCCTTTACAGCCCTGTGACAAGTTGTTATTGTGTAATTATTATAGTTATTTTATCGTGTAGTGTTTGTAGTGTGTGTAAATTAAAAGTTTAATTTTATACCTGTGTGTGATCGTATAAGCATTATGCGAATGCTCTTCGTTATCCAGGCGTTAATAACCACCCAGGTTTTTCGGCTTAAAAAAAAAATACACAGATTTACTGTGACTTCATAATTGTATTAAAGTAGGAGAGGGGATACAT
>JAGFPH010023422.1:0-11957 GCA_018207615.1 Philaenus spumarius
CAGTACTCTAATTCGCTTTACGAGTGCGTTAATCCGAGATCGCAAGTGCGAGGTGCAAAAACGAGGTTTCCGCTGCGAGCGGAACGACGTAGCCCGTGTGACGGGGCTAGAGACTGAGGTGCAAACAAATTCCACTAAAATATTTCGTATATTTGGGGCACCTATTCAGCGCCTTCGTGAGTAGAGTAGACCAATTTCCCAAATAGTTAAAACACTATAACATAAACTTAATTTTGAGAATTTGCCCGACTCAAATACTGTGTGATCGAATTATTTAATATTTTCAAATCTCAAAAGTGCTTTTTTTTGGGGGGGGGGGGTCGTATTAGGAAAATTATCAAACGTAAAGGTAGGTCAAGTGATACCTCATTTTTAAGGTCTCTGTTCACTGATAATTTTGGAAAAAAAGTTTTAACTTATCCTATTGCGTATGTACAGGGAGTTCCAAAACGTCGTTTGGTTCCGTCGCTATACATTGCGCACGGTCTGATTCACCCTGTATTTAGCTTCGAGTATATTCATTCAGATGCAGTTTAGAATAACATCTATATATATTAAAAGAATTTGGTCAAAACCTATTTCCAATCGCCCAGCCTCTCCTAATGGACCGATTTTGATGATTTTTGTTTTAAAATGTGTCTTATTGTAGATATGTCATCAAGCATTTACCGAAGTCCTAGGACATTAGGGCTACGCCCCAGTGGCCCTCAAAGTTTCAATGTTAATCTTATGGAAGGTCAATCTTAAGGAAGAAGAAGAAATATTTCTTTTGATTTTATCAAGGACACAAAAACAGCTGTTCGTATGAAAAGCTTAAAACAGCTGATTTTGATCAACAACTGATTTGGATCAAATTAGTATCAAATGTAGTATTACCTTTTTGAGGTTACATTGACAAACTAAAAACAAACAAAAACAAAAATCAACGAAAAATGCTAACTATATTTAATTCAATTCAAACATTGGTTGTTACAAACCTATTATATATAAAACAGCTAATTTGGATCAAAAACTGAACATAATCATTCACAGATATGTCAAGTCTTATATATTATCATCTCAGCCGCTATTCACCCGAGAAGGAGCCCCGGTATACAATCCTCCAAATTTCCCATGTTAATCTTATGGAGATAATGTTTAATGAGTTTGAGTCAGCTGCCAAATAAAACAGCTGATTTATGCTCGGTCACCTATGTACAAACGAGCCAAAGATTAACGAGATTCTTTAGCGAATTTTCCACCTGCGAGTGAAGCGAAGCAGCCATCTGAGGCCGAAGGCCGAGCCGGGGTTGGGACGCGGAGCGTCCAGGGGCAGAGCCCCTAGTCTATATATTAAAAGAATTTATGAAAACTTGTGGCAGTCAGTACGGCCATTCTATCCGGCTGATTTCCTTATTTTTTTTTAAAAACTGCAGGTAATCATTCACAGATATGTCATCAAGCATTACAAATCATGTATCTTTCGCCTTACAAACGTTTTAATCAAATGCAAATTTCTGCTGTGTATTCCTTATGGGGTTTTTTTTTTTGGTTCTTTGTCCACTTTGCGTTCGTATACCATTCATCCGATTGCTTTTAAATTTTGCATAGTAACACAGGTTAACTCTGGGAAGGTTTTAGGCCATTTACCAAAGTCCTAGAACATTAGGGCTACGCCCCAGTGGCCCTCAAAGTTTCAATGTTAATCTTATGGAAGAAAGATTTCTATTGATTTTATCAAAAACA
Organism: Philaenus spumarius; assembly: GCA_018207615.1. Classification (NCBI taxonomy): domain Eukaryota; kingdom Metazoa; phylum Arthropoda; class Insecta; order Hemiptera; family Aphrophoridae; genus Philaenus; species Philaenus spumarius. Next base: position 1,726 of record JAGFPH010023422.1, read on the forward strand.
GCTGATTTTATCAGGGGCACAAAAACAGCTGTTCATATAAAAAACTTAGCAACACATCATGTTTGTTTACTTTCATTACCATAGCAATATTAATTAGAAAATTTGAAGAGTATTACCTTTTTGAGGTTACATTGACAAACTAAAAACAAACACAAACAAAAAATGCTAACTATATTTTAATTCAATTCAAACATTGGTTGTTACAAACCTATTATATATAAAACAGCTAATTTGGTTCAAAAACTGAACATAATTTTAGGGTGGGCCTACAATGAACCAAAACACCAATTGGGCTAATTATTAGAATCAGGTTTTATTATAATTCTTCACAACTACCAGTTTTTTTTTAGATTAGGTAAAATTTTCCAACTGCGAGCGAAGCGAAGCAGCCATTTGAGGCCGAAGGCCGAGGCGGGGTTGGGACGCGGAGCGTCCAGGGGCAGAGCCCCTAGTAATGTATTAATTTCAAACCTTCTGTAAAGAAAGTACAATTCTGCATTTTCCACAAGATAAATGACCACGCTCCCGTCTTTGAGTGGCCGTCTTTATGTGATCTAAATACGTTCCCGTGCATTGGGGTTTATGAATGCTTCATAGATATCATACACGATCCTGTATCTGAGGGATTTGAGGACAGTCTCAGAAGGAACTCACCCAACTCCCGTAATTGAGAGGAGCCTGAGGGAAATGTTGGATTGGTAAATGTTTACCTCGATCTATAACAGAGTGAGAGTAAGGCTGAGGAATGCTGACCACTGCTCATTTTATATTACTGTTACCCACTACTTTAATCTTGTTCTTATTTATAAGAATATCTTACATTAAATCTATTTGCTCAGTATTTATTTGCTGGTCTTTAATATTACTGTTTACAAAAAAAGTAAAGGTGTAAAGGGACCCCCGTCAGGAACGAAGTTCATCATGCCTTTTCTTCAATTCTTTTACCAGCCTTAACGGCAACATACACACATAGTTTTAATCTTTCAATTGCCGTTTATTATAACATTGTTTTTTATACAAATATTTACTGTTTCGATACGTTTAATGTTACTGTAATAAAGGTGTAGAAATAATTATACTAGTGGACCCGGCAATGCTTCGCTATTGCTAATATTGCTTGATTTACCTAACCTAAAATTATGTTCAGTTTTTGATCCAAATCAGTTGTTGATCAAAATCAGCTGTTGATCAAAATCAGCTGTTTTAAGCTTTTCATACGAACAGCTGTTTTTTGTGCCCCTGATAAAATCAAAAGAAATCTTTCTTCTTCTTCCTTAAGATTGACCTTCCATAAGATTAACATTGAAACTTTGAGGGCTACTGGGGCGTATCCCTGAGGACCGATGTATATTATAATTGGATTCTGCTCATCTACAGGACACTACCTTTCTAACGGTATACGCGAATTTCTCCTACGATGCACACAAGCTGAGAAAAAAGGACGACAAGTTTTGTGCTTGCCTATTAATATATAGATCGAACATAAAAACTAAAATGGTAAACACAGATAAATTTCCATTCATTGTAAATACATTCAATAAACATAAAATGTTGGTTAGAGGCCTAACCTAAAATTATTGTATTTATGTTGCCGTTAAGGCAGGAAAAATAAATTAAATATACACACAATAATTTTAGGTTAGGCCTAGGCCGATCAACCAACATTTTATGTTTATTGAATGTATTTCAGCGCTTGATTTAATATCTGAACTACGCCGGACGGAACGATCGTCAAATTGATGAACCAAAAAACATGTTTCTTCATGTGTTTTGAAGAACAAATGAAACGTTTGATACGGTAATTTGATAACGCTTTTTCGTTACGAATATTTTCTATTTGTAATTGCCATAGCAACCAATTTTATATTAGCCAACATTCGCACTGTTCAAAATTATAATTTACTTCTGAAGTGTGTTTTTCCCTGCAGAAATCAATCTTAGGGTTACGTATCTTTTGAAGTCTGCAGTAAGAACGCACACTTTACGTATTTGTAAAGTCACTCTTACTTCATGATCTTATTATTCGGTTTGACGTATATTTGGATGCAAAATAGAATAAAGTTATGCTTTTTCTGTTCATAATCCAAATTCCTATAGAAAACTTTATCTGGTTCGGATAAATGGAATGTAAAAAAATCAAACCGTCAGACAGGCGAGGGTTCTTTTAAGAGGCACAACAAATTGCAGTTCAATAGAGTTCTAACTTATAATTCAGTCCAAAAGTCCAATACAGAGATAGTTTAAAATATAATTTTATGTTTGTAAGCCTAATTTGTTTCTTAGCTGTCAAGAATGAAATAAACAAATTTAATTGTAACTTGTTACTATACATACATTTTAAACGATCTCTATCTCAAAGGTGATTGCAGCAAATGCAGTGAGTGGCAATGCATAAAATTAACTGTTTGTAGCACTTAAGAAGGTTCACTTCTAACCTTTTTATATTAAATCGTCGTAGTAATGTTCAATAGACTTAGTTAACTATATTGTAAAACTACACTGAAATATGTACAACGGTACTGCATTTAGTGTATTGTATGAACCGTTATACGGTTGTTTATGCTGGCAACAATGCAATGTCTGGTTGACCTCAGGACATTAGTTTCTATTGTTGACGCAAGACGTGAATTTAAACTTCATTGTCTGTAATTGTGACAACCGTACTGCATTGTGTCTGATATCTGTAACAAATCTAACATATAGACTACAAATATGTGTTTGATATCTATATCTAATATACCGGGTGTCACACGAACACGTTTAAACGTTTGATTTTGTATAGCTTGCCCATTATTGCCTCGATCTTTTTGAAACTTTACACACCCCACAATAGAGGCTTTAAAAATGTTCTGGGAAAATTTTAGCAGTACAACACAATTGTAGAAACACAATTGTGTAATAATGAAAAATGTATTCATTTTTTCCCTCTGTAAATATGTATTTAAATTATACATTATTGATTTTGTAACAAAAATTTTAATTATTGAATTAAATTAAATTACTGTAGATTTTGTAAAAAATTTGTATTGTCACATTCTAATTGTCTAAGGCATTTTGATTAGAAACCTAGGATATAACATAGTGGACAACTTATAAAACTAAAGTCTAAAATTACTTAAACTGTAATCCATCCACAGCGACACACTGTAACAGCGCTCAACAAATAATTCGTACGCTTTTAAAAATAAATCCTGAGGTATTCGTAGAAGTTCCTCTTCAATTGCGTGTTTTAAATCATAATCATTGTTGAAGCTGTGGGAGTAGACATGTTCCCTTTGACAACCCCATAAAAAGAAGTTACACACTGTTAACTCTGGGGATCGAGGTGACCAATCCAAAAAATACTTCCACAACCAATCCAACGCCCATTAAGATTGTCATTTAGTAAGTCCTTGACAGAATTTGCGAAATGAGGTGAAGCACCAACTTGTTGGAATATTGCTTGGTTAATTTCTGCAACCATGAAATGAGACAAAACATGTTGACTTAAAACTCGTGCATACCTAATTCCAGACATTGTACTGTCCGAAATGTCGTAAGATAACACCCCGTTTACACTCACAGCCGCCCAAACAGTAACGCCTTTTGATTTGAGTAGAGTCTCTTCAAGGATATGGGGATTGTTGGTGTTGTAATAAAATTACAATTGTGCCTATTCACTACAGCATTGCGGTAGAAAGTGGACTCGTCTGGGAAAACAATTCGATCATGCCAATCAGGATCTAACTCATGCTAAACAATACGGGAACAAAATTCCACTCTTCTGTCCGGATCATCCTCAAGTAAATTATGGACTAGATGACTTTTGAAAAATGTAACATATTTTTTTTAAATAGTTTTCTGTACAGAAGACTTTGGAATAGCAGTTTCAAGCTCAATATTTTTACCATTTAGTTAGTGTTGGAATGGTAGGTGGTTCCACTCCTGGGTAGGCAACCTGAAATTGTCTAACTGCTTCTGTAACGTTACAAAAAGCAATAGCCCACGCACAACACTTTACGTTTTGTTAAACAGTAAAAGCCATTTTGCGAACATCAAGTTCATTAAAAACTGCACTAGAGAAAGTTAGGTTATGTTTTTTATGGCTGAAGCAATATTGTTTTATCAAACAGCTGTTCAACAATGAGCGTTAGAACTGCAAAGCAGTAAATATTCTGGTACCAACTGAAGAAAGTTATTTTGGAGGGAGAAAATTAATACATTTTTCATTGTTCCACCATTTTGTTTCTGCAAGTGTTGTACCGCTAAAATGTTCACAGAATATTTTTAAAGCATCTATTGTGGGGTGTGTAAAGTTTTTAAAGAGGTTTACATCTTCGTGGGACACCCGGTATATAAATTGTATCTGTTTCTACAATACAACAATACTTTCATGTATCATGCCATACCAGAAAGTAGAAAAATATTTTGGCAAAATGTACTAATAAAACCCAAAGTTTGCTGCACTAAGCCAATGTGTAGAAATTTATAATTAGCCAATAATAATAAATTAATAAAATTTTTATAGAATTCATTGTAGCCTATTGGATTGTTATATTTATATATAAATGGTTATAAATACCTTGTTTGTCAAACAATCCTTATTTATTGTGCGACATGTTTCGCCGTTACACAGACGGCATTATCAAGCTATATTTTTCAAATACAAAACACTTACATTAACAACATTTATCAATACTATAAAATACTAAAAAAGAAGAAGTTATTCTTGTACATATGTGAATTAAAATTGTCTTTAAGCAGTCACATGTTACACCAGCTGGTGCTATTACTTTACTGGATGAAATCTGAGGTCTTATTTAGATTTGTGTAGATAGGTCTATCCTTCTCTGTTATGTTGTTTGAGCTTGAGATATATGATTTATTAGATCATATATACTGTTAGAATTAAATTTTAGTTTATCATTTAATATATTACTTGGGTTGTTTTTAGTGTGTTTATAGATCTCAAACTCTTCTAGTACATCCATAATTTTTCCTTTTTGTGTTTTATGTAGTATTTCCATATGGTCTTCTATGTTTTTGTATGTATGGTTGTTATCAATCAGGTGTTCGGCAAATGCGGATGTGGGTGTGTTGCGGTTCTTTTTGGGTAGATGTTCTTTAAATCTTGTTTTAAATGTCCTTCCAGTTTGTCCTATGTAGTATTGTGAACATTCGATACAGTTTAATTTGTATACTCCGCTATTACTGTATTTATCATGATTCCCATCCTTTTGATTCATTAATTGACCCAAACTGTTGTCTGTTCTGTAAGAAATGTTGTATCCCTGTTTTTTAAAGGTATTGCGGGTTTGTTTATCAAGCAATGGAGAGAATCGCATTGTGATATATTTGTTTTTATTTTTTATGTCAGGTTTTAGTAATGTTTTGTTTGTTTTTTTGGTCTGTTTATAAATACATCTGTCAACAATGGATGAGTTATAGCCATTGGATTGGGCTATGTATTTTATTGTATTGATTTCTTTTAATAAATCATGTGGTTCCATAGGAGTATTCAGCGCTCTGTGGATATAACTGTTATATGCGGCCATTTTATGTGATTGTGGATGGTTGGATGAAGCATGTATAGTGTGATCAGTTTGCGTGGGTTTGCGGTATATCTTAAATTGATGTTTGTTATTAGTTTTTGAAATTGTAAGGTCCAGGTAATTAATACTGTTATTGGTTTCAATTTCGGTTGTGAAGGTTAAAGATGGGTGAATATTATTTAAGTATTCGTTGAATAAGTTTATTTGTTTGTTTGATCCTTTAATTAAGCACAGTATATCGTCTACATATCTATGATAGTAAATTATATTTTTGTGGAAATGGTTATTGTTGTTCATTATATATTCTGTTTCTATATGGTTAAGAAATATTTCAGCTATTATGCTTGATAATGGTGATCCCATTGCTAAGCCATTATTTTGCTTATATATTTTATTGTTAAATGTAAAATAGTTTTGTTCGAGACATATTTCAAGGAGGTTGATCAATTCTGTTATTTCATCTTTGGTTAGTTTGCTATTTTGGTTGAGGTTGGTATGTATAATATTTATTGTTTCTCTAATAGGTACGTTAGTATACAGGTTGGCTATGTCGAAGGATACTAAAGTGTATCCATGTTTTATTTCTATGTTTTTGATTTTGTCAATAAGATCTAAGTTGTTGCTGATACTAAAGCTGTTTTTGAATTTGATTTCTTTCTTAATTATACGTGATAGGAATAATTAACTACTAAAGTAATCCATACCAAGGAAAAGAGCAGTATCTGCCTTTTCTAGTAAAATATTGCATTAAACAAAATTCGTTTGTGTAAAAGGCATTCTGCGTACACAATTAACTAACAGCACCTAAATAAGTGCAAACATGTTTGCAATAAGCTGGGGGCAACTTTAAAACTCTAGGCTTCTTTTTTCAGTTTTGTGTTTTTGCACTTACTGCCTTTTTCCTTAGCAGGGCAGCATAGATGTATAGTGGTATATTTACTTCAGTTTGCTACAACGATAAGTTCTGCGTTGATAGTGCTTTGCCCGTACATTTAACAGTGTTGCCAACATTGGTAAACATAATGGAAGGAATTGCACATATCAAAATGAACAGATGTTTAGCTATGTCCACACTAGTGTGCTTTCCTTTTCAATTTCATCTTCAACATGACGCACGGTGAACGGAACGTGTGGCAAGCGTAGATGCATGCCTCTTCCCCCGTAAAATTCTCAGAATTCGATAGCGCATGGTTTATTGCAAGTGAATCCAACACCTTTGTATTTTCTTGCCTCATTCCGTTCGTCTTTTCGTTTAAAGTAGTCATAATGTCGCAGTCTTCAGAAGCAATTTCAAATTTTATTGAAGAGTACAGACTACTACCGGCGCTGTGGGACATCAACCACTCTGGTTACACAAACAAAATTGTTAGACGCGATAATCTCAAGTTGTTGGCCGACAAGTACCAGTTAGCCGTCAAAAAAAGTGAAAATAAAAATGAAAAGCTTGCGATCACATTTTGCCAAAGAACATGCAAAAGTGAAAAAAAGGAAAACTGGTTTTGCCACGGAAAATGTGTACGAATCACCGTGGTTTGCGTATAAATCGCTATTATTTACAATCCTACCCCAAATCAGATAAAGGAAATTGGAGGAAATCTAACCGAGAAAGAAGAAGAAATGAGATGAAAAGGAAATTGAATCTCCGGTAGCCAGGAACCGTAACGTAATCGCCAGCCTGATTTCAGAAGAAACAGAATCTCGGAAGCGAGTGTTATTTTCAATTGGAGGCTCAATCATGGTCAACAGTTCATGAAATTTTCCCTCCGACATTCTAGAAAAACTCCTGAACAAACCATTATCTACGTGAAGTTCCGTTAATAATTCTTCATTCCTTTTCCTCAAAAAAATGTTTTGTCCAGATCGCTCGTTGACGTTTTCTTTTTCTCCTGTTACTCCGCGAAATCACAATGAAATCAGAACTAATCGCAATAAGCAAACACTCTTTGTGAGGAATGAACTGTTGAACAAGTGTGGACAACAAATTGAATGAAAGGAAAGACGAAGCGCAAGTTGAAGATGAAAGGGATAGGGCATGATTGTGGACATACCTTCAAATAGTGAGACAGTAATTCCACTTCATAAACAAATATATCGAAATCGTCATAAGCGTATGCGTGGTGACCTGGAACCTGTCCGAACTCGCATAACAAGCAGCAATACCCTGTGACTTTTATTTGACGATTAAGAATCAAAATATAGTTCGGTTGTGTTTTCTGTACTGTGCCGGGAAATTCTAAACTTAAAAGTGAAACATGTCAATTAGAAAATTGTTTAGTTGGTTTGAACAAAACGCCGCCAGAATGTTTTTGAAAGCTTATTACAGCTTATGAGAATGGCTGCCTGTCTTGTGCGCTTGTGTTTGAGTGTCACCAAAGTTCAACGAGAGACGTGATAACGCCGAACATAATGAACGGCATGGACAACTTGGCTCTTATAAACCCAAACAATTTACATAAATCAATCAGATTGTTCAAAAATACCGCGGAGAATGATAAAACGCGGGGTATGACCACAGGAAAGGCCCCATGGACCCTACCACTTATACTGTATGTTTTTGGGTCGGTGATTCCGAAAATCGAGGTCCCGCGGCGTCCCCCTAATAATTAAAAAAAACACCCTTTTTAGGGTTTTTTCACAACAACGTTTATGGCACCTCCAAATACATCTTCTTCGTTTATTTCTGATGGACATCTTTGGAGATCAATAGCAGAACATTTTTCACACCGTTAGGGTTGAAACATCCCTTACATGTATAAGAAATCGAAAAGTACAGGAAAACATTTTCTTTTCTTTTTTTGATGGGCGTCCAAGTGGAGACGATATCAAAATTAATTCGCATACTTTCAACACCATCGGAGGGGAGAACCACCCCTAAATTGCCATCAAATACAGGACAAACTGAGGAAACGAGTGCGAACGCATACTCTTCGTAGTTTGGAATACTTTTCTTGCTAATTTTTTTAGCTTTGAGAAATAAATAACATTTACACCCTCTTAAGCTGGTAGTATACTAGGTCGGTAGAGAGACGCGGTGAGGCGCGGAAAACTACCGCGCTCGATCAAAATTTATTTACGACGAAATAATAATTTTACTAAAATCGTATTACTTAAAAACTAAACGAGCTAGAATAACCTAATATGGTTTATTATTTAGAGCAAACATTTGGCAATAACTTTGTTAATTTATTGTTTTTAATTGAAAAATTAAAAGAGTAATTTATCCAAGAAAAAGGAAAATTTATTTAAATTCTAACATAAAAGCTTCGTTCATTAAGGAGATAGCGCGGCGCCGTTTTCGAATAAATAAAAAACTGTTGGAGTTCGGTACCGCGCCGTGTCGCGCCGCGTCGTGCCTCTCTACCGACCTAGTGGACGAGGCCTAGGTCGGAAATTGTTGGGTTCGGATAACTTCGACTGTACTCGGCAACATTCGTACCTAACAAACTGTCTTATCGGCAGCTGGTCTACAAGCACAACAAAATTTTTCTGCACGTGTCGCAATTCAAAGGTGAATCTATTTTGTAGGTTCATTACTAACAAAAAATTATTCGTTTCTCTTCCTTACAATTTTACCTACCTGCATACAATATTTATAAAAAAAAAGTATTTCACCTTTTAGAAAAAAACCATGACAAAAATATATAAGTAGGGTTTGTTTCATACAAAATGTAGAAAATGTTATAACTGTGTTGAAAAATTTGTATTTTTAGGAAAAATTTAAACTTTTTGCGACAAAGTTATAGACTATTAGTTCAATTAATACAACAGTGCAACCAATCTGTTGTTTATTTCAAAAACGTAAAGTCTCAAGATCATGTATGTTAATTAAAACCCTTAAACTGGCCAGGCTAATTTTCTGCAGTGCCAAGCCATTTCTTTGCGTGTGCAAGAATATTTTAAAAAAATTCGCCAAATATAGTAATTACAAACCAATCCAAAAGTTTTCCGTAGCTTTTTTGTAGAGAAAGGTTTAAAGAATTGATATATGCTAGTAAAAATTGTTTGATGTAAAATGTACAAAGTTATTAGCTCAAGAAACAAAAAATGTTCAGTAACGGAAGGAAAAAAGTTCAACTTTAGACCTACACAAAAAGTAGAAAAAAATTGTTTATAGTGTTTTTTTTTTAATGTACAAAAGTTTGGAAATTTAGTTGTAAATAGAACTGTATACAAATAAATATCAATTTAAAATTTATTGTTTTGAAAAAAACAGTTTTTATATTCCTACTACAAGATTGAATACTGTCAAACCATGACTGAATATCAGGTGACCAAAATAGGGAAAAAGCTACTGCGCCGCGCCGCGCCGCACCGCGCCGCGCTCTGAGTGGACGAGTCTCTCCAGCACGGCGCCGCGCCGCGTCGCGCCTCTCTACCAACCTAGTGGACGACCAGCTTTAAAGGGATGGATCAGTAGTAAATGTATGTTAAATTGAAAAACAAGGTTAAAAATGAGCATTCTATATAGTTTAAAATATTTTCAATTTAAAAGTAAAATGGTGTGAAATTACAGTAACACTTACTAATCTAATGATATACTATTAATACTTACTAATCTGTAAATAACTAGAAAGAAAATATTCTTTCATTTCAGCTCATTTTATAAGTTTCCCTGAACTTTAATGCAATTTGAGGGTAGTTTGCACCCCAAGGGGTTGAAAACTACTTCAGATTATATCACGACCCCGTTCATTTCACCTC
>JAGFPH010023423.1:0-11957 GCA_018207615.1 Philaenus spumarius
ATTTTCAAATTATAAACATTACAGTATTTCAAACTGGTCAGATAGACCTAGACATAATAAAGAAGAAAGAATAAGTTAGCACATTTTAATAGCAATAGGTGTTTGAAATATTACAGATAGCCTTTAGTAAGCCTTTTTCATTGTTTATCTATATATATATAAAATCCAAATACCACTCACTGACTCATCACGAAATCTCAAAAACCACCGAAAGGATTGGAATGAAATTTGGTATGTATCTTCCTTTAGGGCCCTAAGTGCTCGCTATGAAAGGTTTTAAAAAAATTAGAAATTTTAGGGGGATTTGGGGGGGGGGGTCGAAGTTCCTAAACGTCCCCATAAGAAATACATAGTGTAATATATTTATTGATATATTTTTTGTTTTTTGTTAATATACATTTAACTTTGATTTGTCTATCCTAAGCCAGATCGGGCCAGCTTTTATAACCAAAAAAACTGTTGGTTGTGAAGGATAATTACCCGATTCTTAATTTGTCAAGTTGATTGCTTATGGTAATAAATGTAAAAGATTTCGTGAAATGTGTGTTGGTTCATTACAGGCCTAACCTAAAAGCGTGTTAAGCTTTTGATCCAAACCAGCTGTTTTTCATGTTACAACAAATGTGTGAATTATAATATAGTAAGCTTGCTTCGTTAATTTTTTTCGTCTACGAGCCAAAACCTGCCATTTAAAACAAAAGAACCTTCTGATTATATATTTTCCCCTTTTTTCTGAGCTATTAGTATCGACTTACGAATTTATTGAGACCCTGAATAAAATCAGCATTAACTTTCTCGCATCATAAACACTATCCGCTCCATTAATAGTCGAGTGGTTTAATGTACAAGGAAACAAATTTACTCACGACAGGTTCTGCGTGTGACGTCATCACTCAATGCTTGCAAATAAACATACCTGAAACTAATAATAATAAAATAGTAATAAAACAGTAAACACCAAAATAATAATAATAATAAAATAATACTTTTCTGAACAACTTCAAGACAAAATAACATCACTCTATTAACAAAAAACTTTAAATAACAAGCAGAAATTAATTACTAAAATGAAACTACTACAAGGGATCGCCTACTAGGCTGGTAGCAAAATAATAAAAACTAGCTGTGTACTCGTGATTCGCTGAGGTAACGACTTTTGAGCATTAATAACTTAACAACATTACGTTAACATAACATTTACGTTTTGATATGCCATCTTGGTTTCCATTTTGAAACGGGAAATGTAAATCTAAACTTTCTCAAAATATTTTGTTTTAAAATACATTTGAAATCGTGTAACACTCAAACTATGTTTACATTTTAAATTTCTTTAAAACGACGCCCACCCCTAAAATATACCATTTGGGGCACTAGTATCTATATTATACAACAAAATTCCTGACATTCACGCAAAAACTATAGCATACTACTACGCATGGGTCAGGATCCAAGTCACCTCTTCTCCACCACCCTAACCCTATCCAAGTGCCTCTTGCCTAAACAAAACTGTGGCCCTATTGCGCATGCGTCAGGATTCGGGTCACCGCTACCCCCACCACCCTACAGCGATCCAAGTGCCTCTATCCTAAACAGTTGACAGTTCCGTGAAAACATCAGAGTCTACACTAATCTGTTTGCATGTCATTTGAGTGTAAACAGAGAGCGAGCGGCGAAGCCGAGAGTCGCTGGGGGATTGGCGAGCGAAGCGAGCAGGGTATGGAGACCACTAGTATTTGTAAAAAATACTTGCTTAGATTCTTTAGGTGTGAAATAGTGAGGTGTCAGTTCTACCAACCAACCATCTAAATAAAATTATTTGCCCACAATGGCCGCAATACATCTGAGGAGGGTGGTGCATTACTCATGTATGTACATGTACATGTATATGTGTACTGTCCAATTGTCCACAAATTAGAAGTCTGTATGAACATCTCGTACGCAATCACAAAAATAGCCCAGTTCTTCGATGTTGAATTAGAGACAAACATGAGTGGCGTGTTATGAATATTTGTATCATCAAACGGCTTTTCAACCTGCATGAAATGTTTGATTCTTTACGTTTTCTTTGAAGTAAGCGAAGTTTCTTCCTGAAACATTTTGAATAGCAAAATTATATTTTCTTTGAAAACAACGCCTTCGTACAGAATGTCTACCTCAGGCCTAAAACTGTGTCAAGGACGGTACTAAATGATTCACATTCTCCAGTGTATGCCCTTTAACTTATTCAAGACCTACCCTTAGTTAGCGTCGTAAAACCTACCCTGCACGTAGCGGCGAAGAACCCAACTCGCAGAGTAATACAATGAAGGTAGCCTACTGTAGCGAGCAAAATGTCAACCAGTTAGAACATTGACGTCAGAAGAGAATTCTTATATAGTTCAATGATTTTATACTGATATAATTTACAACTATACAAACGGGAAATGTGTTTTGTTTGACTAAAATATAAACAGGGGAGGGGTAAGTTAGTCTAGCGCTTCTAGGGTTCCTCAATATAAAGCTCTAAAAATTACATTGGAGAATTTTTGTTTAGGAATTCGCTTTAGTTTGAGAGAAACATTCAAAGTCCCTTCACTTATAACATATATCAATTTGAAGCTTAAGGCGGGCTACACACTGAAGTGGCAAGTGGCTGCACGCCACGCGAAAACCAACCAATGCTTTTAAACGGGACCCTACACATTGAAGTAGCAGTGGCGTGGCGCATCTTCCTTGCCTCCCGCTGCGCCACGCACCTGCTACTCTATAGTTGCGGACAACCTAACTCTGAACCAGGAAAAGGTTAGGGTCTTCCACCCAGCCGACCCTAATTAGTGACGCTTGCCTGCACTCAATGAAAACAAGTACTAGGTGCCTAACACCAAAAAGTCAGTTAAATTATTGTCCAAAAATATTAAAAACCATTATCATATTACGTTTTGTATTAAAATTTGTATACAAAATTTGATGTAAATCAACCAATTTTGACCAACTTGTAGTTTTTCTTTTTAAAACTAACTTTGAATAAACAGTGGAACTAAAATACAATTCATATAAAAACGTGAGCATATGGAGAGACAAAAAATACTCTATGTATGATTGTAATAATTGTTTATTGATTCATAACCATACATTAAATAAATTTCAAACCTAAATAACACAAAAATCGTACATTTTAACGAAAAATGTCGACACCTTTTTTGTAGTCCTTTTGATTCCCTATCGGATGGTGTAACTGTAAAAACAATCGGATGAAGGATAATAGTTAAGTTAGGGTATGTGTAATAATTGGTTTGTTCAACAGCCGCCATTTTGAAACGCACGATTGGATTTAATTACTTATTTGTTTTTAGATATATCATTGTTAGGTTAAACTTCATGCCAAGTTTGAACTCAATCAGTCAAACCGTTCTCTAGATTTCAATTATTTTGTAAAAAAAAACAAAATGGCGGATATCTGGAAAACAAAGCTTTTTCGGGCCTATGATTGTATAAAATTTTCTTATTTTGACCCATAGAACCATTCCCCGAAGTTTGACCCCGTAATTACTGGACATTCCTAAAATTTAACTATGGTAAATACAAATAAAACATGATATAAGACAATCTAATTCTCGCTCAAGTACATTAACCTTTTTGTCACTATGTATTATTTTGTATTTATTGTATATTAAATTAAGTTACATATTATATTAATTATGTTTTCAAATTTTCCTTGAAACCGGCGATTTGTTCTGGTTATCAAGCAATACAAAATTATTACAATCATACATAGAGTATTTTTTATCCCTCCATATGCTCACGTTTTTATATGAATTGTATTTTAGTTCCACTGTTCATTCAAAGTTAGTTTTAAAAAGAAAAACTGCAAGTTGGTACAATTTGGTCAAAATTGGCCTATTTACATAAAATTTTGTATAAAAATAATCGAAATTTAAATACAAAACGTAATATGATAATGGTTTTTAATAATTTAACTGACTTTTGGTATTAGGCACCTAGTACTTGTTTTCAATGAGTGCAGCTAAGCGTCACTAATTAGGGTCGGCTGGGCTGAAGACTCTAACCTTTTCCTGGTTCAGAGTTAGGCTGTCCGCAAGTATAACACCGATCGGTCGATGTTTGGCGACGTATTTCAAACCAGCGCATGCGCAGATACAATTCTCTGGCCTACATTTCGCTATTAGTTTTGTTTCGTCAGTGGTTTAGTTCAGCGTTGATTTGTGTTCCACTCAATTGTGAACTCTACTTCCATTGTATTTCACATATAATGCCTTTGTTGCATAATGACAGTGCAAACGTAACCTTTGTTAAGGCTGTGGAAGAGTTTCCTGTGCTATAAATTTAAAAGAGTACAGCAACAGAAACGAGCAGGACAAGGCATGGAGGGCACTTGCTGAACAATTTAATGCAACTCGAACTCTTTCGTCACCACGAATTGCTTGATTGTCCATTGTTCTTCCAGTAAGGGTGAAGCCAGTGTTGTCGCGGTACACCTATTCTTCTTTTACGCCTTCATCTTATAATCACAGCTAACAACAGGAACAACTCGTCTTCACTTGTTGACATTTTGGCCATATTGATGATGGTCAGATATAAATGTACGACCTCGTGGCGCCATTCCAGCGTGTAAGCTCCTTGCACCGTACTCGCGGATGCACTGGCACGACGCATTCAGCGTGCCTCCGCGTGGCAGCCACGCTACTTCAGTCGGGAGCACGAAATAAGGCGGGTGAGTATTTTTGCGCTGTTGCCAGATATGGGACTGGCAAAGCGAAGAGCGGTCGAGAATAGCTTGCTCTGCGGCACGATCTGGCAACACTGAACGATACAGATAGACTTATATTATAAAACCTTATATAATAGTCCCCACCAACAATACACACTAATTTATCCCCATCTTGTTTATTCGGAACATTAAGTATAGGTTGATATATTGATGTTATTAATATAATTTTGGTTAGATTTCGAGATGACGGACGATATGGAAACCATGACGCGCGATTCAAATCGTCACCGCTACAACAGTTGTGGCTAAGAGTATGCAATACTTTAGAATGCAAAACACAGAATGTTGAATAATACATTGTCAAAAAAACGATACAGAGGTTTGGTATGCAGAGATTTATTCTGAATACACAAGTTTAGTTAGTTAGATATAGCAAGACCACTACGATGCGCTGGCGGGAGGGAAGAATTTATGCAAGAGGGGGCGCCGACCGCTGGAGGGGAAAGGACACTACGCTACTTACTATCACTTTTGTCGCGACAGCCTTGTGTTGTATTACTTCCAGACCGAAGTGTTACGTTTAGATCTCGGTGATAGACTGAGTCTCTCTGCCCCCCCCCCCCACCACTCGAATTAACTCCGAGTCTACTGCGCATCTCGAGGTCACACGGCTCATGCTAGAAATTCTCTACTATTTGAAGTGCCTCTGTGCATGTATCGTCTCATCGGATCACTGCAATCCTCTTAATTCATAATTATTTTATTGTTATGGTTATTTTTCAGTATAGAATAACTGCACAACAGTGATGTCTGCACTAAATTAATCAGTATATTATTGTGTTAATACTAATATATCAGCAATGGCACGAACAAGCTTAATGTTAACAGAGAAAGAGACCGAAGAAAGAAAAATACGAATTAAAGAACAAAATAAAATTCGACAACAGAAACGTCATAACTTAGCCAATACTCATTTGTACAAGGTCATAATTCACAACACGTAAATCATATTTTAAGGTCCATCTAAACTCGTGGGGGTTGACGAGCGAAGCCCCCTAGTACTTGAAATTAACCCATAAACGTTCACAAACCACCCGATCTTGATGAAACTAACTTCCGAGACGCTCATTACACAGTGCAGTGCATTACCACAAGAGGAACGACCCGACACACACTGATAGTGTTTTATCGTTGACAACGGCACGATTAACATAAACAGGATGCTCGGTAACTAATTAGCGTAACGATTCTAACGCGCATGCGTGTGACGTAATCTTGATATGCAACACATTGGCTAAGAGTGCATCGAGGACTTGATTGCAACTCGACTTGAAGACGAAAGCAATAATTTAACTGCTCCTATTCAAAAGGAAATGCCGAGCGCTTGATTAAAAGATAAAGTAAAATATTGCGAGAGAACTAGAGAAACACTATCTATCATAAATGTGATCATAGTTTTGGTTTAACCCTAGAGTCGTGATTTTTCGTCTGACAGACGACGCAAGTTCGCCTTGCAGTGGTTACAGTGGACGCGTGTTCTGACGAAAACAAATTCGTCAGGATAGCTCAGATTTGTTCGTCAGAACAGTGGTTTCAGTGCAAGCGTGATCTGAATATCAATTTGCTTCTATCTACCAGCGAAGATGGGACCCACAGACGATACGTATTTCCTGAAAATCCGACATTAAACTATAAATTATATTTTTGAGTAGTGCAGCACAGAATGTGTTAACGAATTGTTGGCCGCAACAGACGATAAAAGAGAATATCAAAAATGCTCTTTGAGTTAATCTTTCAAGATGTTTTAAGTCAAACAATCGAGTTTTATAATTATTTCAGAATGACATATGAATCATTCAAATATATTTTTCCAGCAGTTATATCCCACGTTCATTATTTTTGCGTATTTTCTATAGTCTCTTTCAAGCTTATCAATAACGTCACTGGCGAAACCAATACACAATAGAATTTTGTACAACTGACTATATATTGTGTTTAATTTCTCAAGTAAAAATGTGTAAGTGCTTCTTTCGTTGTTAGGAGATTATGATGCCAGTTATAGTTAGTGTATAAGTATACAAACACAAATTTCGCAATACAAATTGATTTGCTCAAGTAGTTAATTTAAGCCAATTGATTTGGTTTGCACTCCAATTTTAAGCCTATGTTATGATGAGAGTAACTAATAAATATTATTATTAGCTAAACGAGAATGTTTTGAAAGGTGAGGTTTTTTGCATATGGTAGGGTACATTAAGGGCTACAAATAAGCCAAATGTTATCAAAATCGTTAGAGCCATTTTTTTATAAAAAAATAATTACTGATTTTTTTGGGGGTTTTTGGCCAAAAGGGGGTTGTTTTTCAGAAATTTGTCAAAACCTTTTTTCGTGCATCTACCTAATTGACATGTTCGGTGCAAATTTGTTCGAAATCTTTGTTTTCTCTGTAGCTTTGTACACATGCAGACAGACATTTTCTAAAAAACACTTTTTTGGACTCAGGGGGTCCCAAAACGGATATTTCCTCAAAAATCTCGTCGTCGATTTTTTTGCGATCACTATACTTTCTCTATACTATAGTAGGCTATAATGAGAAAGTAAAAAAGTAAAAATTCCGTCTCGAAAGCCACCCGCTAAGCACGCCCTAAACATTTACAGAAAGTGCCACTTGTGTATTCATAACGTCACATCCTCTATATAAATAGTCGAACAGAACAGTATGACTAGACTTTGTAAGTACAATCTAAATCTAAATTTAAATACCGACCTTGATCTTGAACTCCTGTACATAGACAACTATTTATATTATAAGGTTGTGTTGTGATATACGTCAGACAACACCATTTACGGTCGAGAGAAGGTCGGACGTGTTGCTAAGACAAAACACAACGAAGTTACATGTATACAAAATATAAAATCTCCATAGGTAAATTTTAAATATTTACAATTACTACTGCTGTTTTACAACGTCTCTCTCTATTCGCAAAAATTGAAAAAACGTAACGAGTCCTTATATGGTCACTTGTTTGTCTGCAGCTCTGTGTGTTACTGTGTTACAGTCAATTTTCTCGGGAACTTGAAGGTATTTAGAGGGCTCCACGCCCAGCCAAGGGCCGTAGCCAGGGAAGGGGGTTAGGGCGCCAACCCCTCCCCCCCCCCCCGAAATCCCGTAATTTAGCAGTAAAAATTAATTTTAGGTTTAAAAAGTGCAAGTTAAATTACAAAATAGACAACACAACAGAGGATCCAACAACATATTTAAGTCAAGGTGCATTGCATGCAAACTAATATGTATTTAGATTTGCTTGATTAAACTACAATGTATAATACACATGGATGCGGTAGGTTACAGCCTTACTCCCTTGTGAGTTGTGAGCTTGATCTGATCTATTAAATAAGAAAACTATGAAGGTTCAACAAAAATACTTTACTCTAACAAAACAAAATCATTCATCATCCTTACATCCTATAATATTTTACATGGGTAACTATATCAAAATTTTAAAAATAAACATGGAAATTGGTGTTTAATACGTTCACTGCTACGCACATTTCGTATTTCCTATGCTAGGAGCTGACCTTTTATTTGTTATATTTATAGCCTAAATGAGTGAAAATTACTTTATTTTTATTTTTGAACCTTTCTACGTAATAATCACTAATATTTTAAAACGTCCACATGTGCGTCAATAGCACATAGGCCTAAAATTCGCGTGCGAAGCACGCAATGTTCTGTGTATTGAAAATTCTCCCAAAACGAGGGTGCCGTGCGAAGCACGCAATGCATTGTGTACTGAAAATACTCCCGAACGGGGGTTGGCGTGCGAAGCACGCAATGCACAGTGAGTCGGCCCCTTCTCATAGTGTTTAGTGTCAAGCTTACGTCCTTATATTAGCAGTGAACGTGTTAAAAGGGTTTAAATTCAAATCCTCGGTCCTGGCCTGATCCCCCCCCCGAAAAGTTTTCCTACGGCCTTGCGCCCAGCTCGCTTCGCTCAACAACTCTCGCGGTGAACCGCGTCAAAAGAAATCCAAATAGAATATTGTATACTCTGTTATTTTCACAAAAACTTTCAGGGCTTGTTCCACTGAAAGAACTAATGAAGAAGGTTAAGATGAACATAGGCCTGGAAACGCTTCTTTCACCAGCTATCCGCCATTTTTTGTTTAGTAAATAATTTATATCACCATAACATCAGAACGGCCAAACCGATTAAGTGGACATTTTGCACGTTATTAAAAATGTAGCCTGACAAAAATAATCAACTTTTTCCAAAAATCCGATTCGAAATGGCAGCCATTTAAACATCATTCTATATTTACACATTTTACTTACATTTTTGAAATAATTTCATTTAGAATGTAATAAAAGAACTTTTCAAAACGTATTTTATCATCATTTTAAGTTTTCCTAACCAGCTGATACTAAAACACGTGATAGCGCATCTAAGAACAGACAATTGTAGCAAAAGGAATCAGCTTGCTTAGAGAAAATCATTAGTGGCCAGTATCTTTCAACGAACAAATTCACAGTATCAAGTTGGACGTTAAACACATAGCGTCTACCAGCTGTAACTCCAATAAATAAGCAACATAATGAAAAACTAAAAGACGACAATGGAATGATGAAACTTATATCATCCAAAGATGTGCACAAAAACATAAATCATGTTGCCGTTAAGGCAGATAAAATAAATTAAACATATTTTTAGGTTAGGCCTAGACTGATGAAACAACTTCTTGATTGTATTTACATTCATTACCATAGCAACCAATTGAATAAAATAACAGATAAAACAGTTGATTCAGATGTCCAGCTTTTTTTAGTACAAAATAAGAGTCTTGTCTAGAAGAGGACCGACACTGGATTTTTATGTTGGAAAATACAATACAACATGCGAATATGCAATTTATACAATTTTAGTGCAGTCATTGAAGCGTTATTGCTCCGATTTTTTTTAATGTGAACCGATTTGCATGAAATTTTGGAATTAGGCTCATCTTACCCTTAACTTCAAAAGTGAAAATGATCTGAACTCCGCACCCACCCTGGGGGTGGTTGCCACCCCTTCTCGGTGGTGTAAATTTTTTTTTCAAAATAACTTCAGATATCGATAGAAGGCCTAATTTTAAGCAAAAAATCTTCTATTAAGATTTTCAAAAATCCCAATACTTTTCAAGTTATTGGCAATTGAAAATTCGGAATTTTTTCACGTTTTTCATCCGTTTTTTGTTAATATCTCCAAAAATATAAATTTTAACGAAAATTGTATGATGAAAAAAATTGTAGCAGGTAAAAAACTGAACAAATCGGTTTTTTATAAAGTGTTCTAAGTGCAATATTAAGCGAGATATTAAAGATCAATGCCGTTTTTTATTTTGTCTGAAATTTAATCGATGTGTTCAATGCCATCTAGCGGCGAGCAGATACATTTTATGCATTCTAATGAAATAGGGTTTTGTAATGCTTGAAATAAGCTTTAAAATGAGCACTGTTAAAAGTCTTTTGCACGTAAAATGGGTGGGTGCGGAGTTCAGTTCATTTTCACTTTTGAAGTTAAGGGTAAGATGAGCCTAATTCCAAAATGTCATGCAAATCGGTTAACAGTAAAAAAATTCGGAGGTAAGACCCTATTTTTCGCTTCAATGACTGCACTAAATCTATAATCATTATGGCAACTATAAACAATGACACACCTATCATGACGTAACACTAATCACAACCAATCACAAATCTTGTAATACATAATTGTTATCAAGGTCAGTTAAGAAGAGGGCCGCCACTAATGTAAACATACTGTGACTAAAAACTACAAGTTAGAACTTCAGGCTATTATATATATGCTTGAATGCAGGTAAACATACTGTGACTAAAGCTATACAAGCATGGAAAAAATAGCCTAAAGTTCTAACTTATGGTCTTCAGTCAGTGTTTCCGCTCACTATGAAAAGACAGCTAACTAGCTAAATACTGGCGGGCCTCTTCTAGACAAGACCCCAAAATAATATTATTTAAGTTAGGCCTATACTGAACTAACACATGTTTCAACACACACAAACCAATAAAATTAGGAATATTTATTGATAATATACGTAATTGTTAGTAAGTAACTTTTTGGTTAGGTTTTTGATTAAGTGTACACCTGAGCCTTACTGGTTCTTTTAACCTTTATTATTACTGTTGCTATGAAATATACGAAATTATTTGATTTGAACATTTAACATTATTTACCATCTTAGTTTTGAGGTTATTAAAAATCGTACACCTTAATTATAAACAAAACATAACCTATGTTTTTAGAAGGTTCCACTGGGGGTTGGCGTGCGGAGCACGCAGGGGTCTCCCCTAGTTTTAAATAAAAATAACTAAAATCATCATCTATACTAATATTATAAAGAGGTAAAATTTGTTTGTATGCAGGGGGTAATCTCTGGAACTACTGAACCGATAGAAAAAATAGTTTTACTAATAAAAAGCTACACTTTCTCTGAGTAACATAGGCTACAATTCGTTTTGATAAAAACATTTTTTATTTCAATATTTGTAAATTTAGCCTGAAAAAATCTTAGTTAGGCCTAGACTGATGAACCAACACATGTATTACCACAGCAACCAATTGAATAAAATAACAGCTATTTGCTCCAATATTTCCATTAACAGCTGATTTCAAACTTTGAAGCAATTATTTGTATTTCTAACTTTTAGGTTAGGTTTTTATTAAAGTGTAGACCTGAGCCTCTTGCTTGTTCTTTTAAACTTTATTATAACTGCTGTTATGAAATACACGAAATAATTTGATTTGAACCTTTAACATTATTTATCATCTTAGCTTTGGTGTTATTATTAATCCTACACCTTTATTATAAAGAAACATAACATGATTATGTGTATAGAAGGTTCCAACGGGATTGGTGTACGAAGCACGCAGGAGTTTCGCCTAGTGTTTTATACAAAAACTTCAAAGTACACTTTTATAGCGAGTTCAATTTCCCATCGAATGTAACTGTCAAAACTATCACAAATTGTAACGGTTAAACAGCGTCGAACTAATAGATCGTGCAAATTAATGATCGCCCTACGCTTTGTTCTATGGATGTTGAACCCGTAAAACTAATGGACGCGGTGTAAAAATGTACCCTTTGCTACTTTTAATAGTTTTACCATTTAATAGGACATTAAATGGTCTAAACGAATTTATTCTTGAAGTTTTTAGCAAATTTCCATAGGAAAGATTAGCTATTGCAATGT
>JAGFPH010023425.1:0-11955 GCA_018207615.1 Philaenus spumarius
ATGTAATATACCATTTTAAAGCTTATTAAAAGATAAGCACAATGGAGGAAACTAAAGCTTAATATCTTGCTTCGTTTCAACGTAATAGGCAATCAAAGTTCTGGAAAATAACATGCAACCTACTTATTCCTAATATCAACAAATTAATAACCTGCTTTCATGTTATGATAACAATACCATTTTCCAAAACTTTGATTGACCATTACTTTGAAACAAAGTAACTAAGCTTTAGTTTGCGCCATTATTTTTCTCTTTTAATATAATAAGCTTTTCAATGGTGTATTACATGTCACATATGTGCGACGCTTGGTCTATAACAAACAAACTTATAAAGAACTTACCTATACAGGGTGATTCAGTAAAGCGTAGCGGGCTATGCATATTCAGATTCTACATGCAAAAATAAGTCGAAAATGTAGTATAACAATTTTACGATTTCGGCTTAGTTTAGCCGTAATCCGCCATTTGGTTTTTTTACAAAAACTCACTGTAACTCTGGAAATAGATAAGATATCGAGTTCAAATTTGGAATAAGCATTTTATATGTTACGAATAACAAGTGTACCAAACACAAATAATGTATTTTTATAATTTTCAAAATGGCGGCCGTTACAAATTTTTAACGTGGAATATCTTGAAAACCGTTAACTTAACCAAAAACGTACAAGAGACAAAATATTTGTATTTTTTAACGACAGACACAATGCTGGTTTTTGTAGTTTCAGTAGGTCAAAGGATAACCGAGTTATCGACAAAAAACTAAAAACATAATTTCTTGGTAATTGTCTACAACAACCAAAATTAGCCTAAAACCATAATTTTTTTAATTAAAACATATTTTGAGTTATTTTTGTAGCGGGCTATGCAGATTCAGATTCTACATTCAAAAATAAGTCGAAAATGTAGGCTTAGTTTATCCGTTATCCGCCATTTTGTATTAAAAAAAAAATTAATAACTCAAAAGCCCTTGGAGATATTTTTTATGAAACTTGGTATACACTTTACTCTATAGCTATAAACATTTTCCAAAAATATCTTTGATCAGACTAATAAAATTTCAAAATGGCGGCCATTTAAAATATTTAAAGACAAATTCCATGAAAACCGGCCACTAAAGCAAAATCTGACTAGATACTAAATTTGAAGCCTTTTTCATGTCAAATCGAATGACACTTTAATTGCAAAAATTGGTTATTAAATATCAAAATAACCCGCTACGCTTTATTGAATCACCCTGCATAGAAGAAACTTACTATGATTCTTGACATAGACTGAACGTCGCATATATGCGACGACTTAAAACATGATGAAAACAGTAAACAAAAACAAACAAATAGATATTACTTAACATACCGTTTAGGTTAATAAGTATATTAAATCATTTGAACAAAATCGTACTCATAGTCTGTGGCGAATGTCACAACTGTTTGTCCCAGTCTAAACCGAGCGACGCATATATGCGACGCTCGGTAGCGAACGTGTTATGGAGGGCAAATAGAACATGTGTGTGGGTAAAAACCAAAGTTTTCAGCTACCTTATACTTTAGATATTCGTTTAAAAACAAATCATTTAAAACTACTGCAATTTCAGTGCTGCTTTTTTTATTTTTTACCCATACTGTACAACCAAAATTGGTTTGCTAAATTGCAAGGAAAATATATTAAAAACACGATGCAATATTAGTATCTTACAGATCCATGCAATCCTCAAGTATAGTGCTCATCAGACCTTTTATTAAAAACGCAATCCTCGCGCGAGATCAAGTTTTACACGTATCTACGATTCAAAGCCTAACCCACAAATCGTGTAACCAGATGTTATATGTTGAGTCTGCCCAGTGGATTCAATTTGATGGGAATCTCGACTATTTAACAGTACTGGAACCTGTTTTAACCATATGTGTTGGTACACCTGTCTGAGGTCTGTAGGTGTGCTAGACTGGCGATCCCGCGACCGATATCCGCGCACTCTGTGTAGGCGCGCAGGAAATGCACGGAAATTTCACGTTTATCGTGATTTAGTAAGTAAGATTAATTAATCTATACTAATATTATAAAGAGGTAAAATTTGTTTGTATGTAGGGGGTAATCTCTGGAACTACTCAACCGATTGAAAAAAATAGTTTTACTAATAGAAAGCTACATTATCCCTGATAAGCTGTAATTCATTTTGATAAAAACATTTTTTATTTCAATATTTGTAAATTCAGCCGGAAAAAGATCTTAGGTTAGGCCTAGACTAATGAACCAACACATGCATTTATATTTATTACCATAGCAACCAACTGAATAAAATAACAGATAAAACAGCTGTTTGCTCCAACCTTTCCATTAATAGCTGATTTCAAACTTTGAAGCAATTATGTAAATTTCTAACGTTTAGGTTAGGTTTTTATTAAAGTGTAGGCTCAGGCCTTGCTGGTTCTTTTAACCTTTATTATAACTGCTGCTATAAAATATACGAAATAATTTGATTTGAAAATTTAACATTATTTACCATATTAGCTTTGGGGTTATTTTTAATCCTGCACCTTTATTACAAAGAAAACATAACATGAATATGTGTATAGAATGTTCCGAAGGGGTTGGCGTGTGGAACACGAAGGGGTTTCCCCTAGTCTATAATAAAAGTTTCACTATCCATGAGTAACATAGGCTATGATTCATTTGAATAAAAACATTTTTTATTTCAATATTTGTAAATTTAGTCGGAAAAAGTTCTTAGGTTAGGCCTAGAATGATGAACCAACACATAAATGAAACCCATTTATTACCATAGCAACCAATTGAATAAAATAACAGATAAAACAGCTTTTTGCTCTGATATTTCCATTAACAGCTGATTTCAAACTTTGAAGCTATTATTTGTATTTCTAACTTTTAGGTTATTTTTTTATTAAAGTGTAGACCCGAGCCTTGCTGGTCGTTTTAACCTTTATTATAACGGCTGTTATAAAATATACGAAATAATTTGATTTGAACATTTAACATTATTTACCATCTTGTAGCTTTGGGGTTATTTTTAATCCTATACCTTTATTATAAAGAAAACATAAACATGATTCTGTGTATAGAAGGTTCCAACGGGGCTGGAGTTTAACTACGTAAATAATAATAACTTTGTATATTTACAGTTGATAATTTATAATCAAATCAAGATTTACTGAGAAATCGTAAAGTTGTGCCAACTTAAAAAAAAACTAACGCGAAACCGAGTCTCATTAATTCCGTCCAGCACAAAGTGTGGGGCGAGCTAGGATAAATTGGCGCTATTTGTCCCTGCATGGTGACGGGTCTTTTAGTCAGAACTTATTTGGCGTTACCACACGGTGTCCGATGCTTATCAAATTTAATGAATTGCGAACACTGACAACTCTATACACGGCCCACACGATTACACCTAACTTCGTTCATTAGTTTCCTAGAGTGTTCTGTTGTTTTAATGTTAATGAAAGCAAAACACGAAGGGTAAAACGCGAGAAGAGAAATCCGAGGCAACAAATTAACTCAAATGGAGCAAGTTTATCAGAAAAGCTTTGGTAAGTGTTCAAGGAAGCACTCGGGGTAATAATGTAGGACAACGTTACTGTATAAAATGAATTTTTTCATATTCTGAAAGGTATTTGTTTACTTTAACTTGTCAATCGAAACTACTATAAATACACAAACCTTAACTTTTTTCTGTATAAATATAGTATTTTTACACTTTACTGATGCCGGGAAAGCAATATTCAACCATCTTCAACACGTACAATAGTAAAAACTTTAAAATCAAATGTTCCTTATGGAGAAGAGCCGACATGTTTTTCTCAGCGTTCTCTCAGCATTGCCGGATTTGTCTTGTTCTTTTTTGTGTAGAAACGAACAGTTTAGCTAATTCAACTAAGTAAACACACTGTGACTAAATGCTGTAGGTTAGAACCTTTTAGATTTTTTAAAAATTATATAATGTGATAATAACGAAATATCACATATATTTACTCAAGGCCATTTTTTGTCAGTACGCCATAACTTCCTTAATACATCATCAAATTACATGAATGAGGCATCATTTTAAAGCTTTCCTTATCCGCTACACAGGAAAAATATACAAAATACAATTATACGAAAAAAAAAAAAGAAATAAAGAATCCGAAAGTAACAGTGATGTAAGATCATGTAAGTTGTAGGGATATTTTCCTGGCGTTGGCAACACTGATGATAACAATACCCAGCTGGAGAGCTGCCGTTACGCCACTACATTGCTATTTTTAATTAATTGTAAGCCTTCGATACTATATATACGGTGTGCACTTTAGTTAAGTGGGATTTAAGTAATTTAGAATGCGAATGCTTCGCACGGGTCAGCTAGTATCATACTGTTATCGCACACAGTAAGTAAAAAGTAAACATACTGTGACTAAATACTATAGGTTAGAACCGTTTAGGTTTATTTTTAAATTATATAATGTGATAATAACAAATTACAGAACCAATGAGATTCAATGCTGCGTCACCAGTTTACTAGTCCACAGGTCACCGATTTATACACACCCCATTCAGTACAATAACCTATTGTTCTATTGGGGATGCGGAATACTATCCCCCGGAAAACTACCCCCCCAGGTGAAACGTGACGTCACGAATCTGCCAACTAACCAATATGGGAGCCGTGTCCGCGACTGGAATACTACCCCCCCCCCAGCACAAAAGCTGGTCGCCGGAATACTACCCCCCGGAAAACTACCACCCCAAGCAGGTTCCTACAATTATACTGTTATCGGCAACATACTGTGAACAAACAGTTTAGGTTAGTCCTCTAGTTTTTTTTTAATTCTAATTATATCGAAACTTGAGTGTGCGTGACTGGAAAACTGCCCAACCGATCTCTGACGTCAAAATGACGTAGTAACCTGCTTGGGGGGGTAGTTTTCCGGGGGGGTAGTATTCCGGCGACCCGTTCGATTTGGCAACGTTGATGAAATTCTATTTCAATTACGCAGTTATATTGTAGTTTCTATTGTTTTTAAAGGTACGATGTTATTGTTTTCGTAATTAACGTTTTGTTACGTTATTTTCTAATTTTCTTGCTTTGTGAGTACTTTTGGGATTAATATTGTTTAGTTTATTTAATTCTTACGTGTTTGGTGTATGTGAAGTGATTTATTTTGTTATAATTACGTGAACTATTGCGGAAAAGTCGAAACTTAACCTATATAATTTCGACTTTTATTTCTTTCATAATTCGTATAAATATTATTCCCGGGAAAATGTTTGTTGTTTTTATAATCAGTTAGATGTGTTCTTTCATATTATTTCAAATTCCCTTAGAAATCGTTTGTCAAGTTAAAGTAAAGTTTTACCTTCTGAAAATCTACACATTAAACTAAATCCAAACGCACAAACCATTTACGCGGCAGACAAATATTTTTAGAGAATTTAAGAGATAAAGAAAACGCACAAAATGCAGGTTACAGTTAAACCGTTTTTTTAAAATAAAATAAACATTTTAATGACACAACAACATAAATAATAACAGCTAATTATAGTAAAAATGTTGATACCGAAAATTCACAAATTAAACCAATAAAACGGCATCAGAAAATAAGCGATTATATCCAATAATGAGTTTGGAAATTTCAAACCTAAACTACCAAAAAAAACCGTACATTTAAACAAAATATGCCAAGATACCTTCTTCTAGACGTTTTAATTCCCCATCGAAAGGTGTACCTGTCAAAACAATCGGATGAAGGATCCTACACAGTAAACAACGATATTGTGGATACGTGTGTTGTTATTATCTTTAACTTAATTATATTCTTCATCAGGTTGTTTTGAGGGAATACACCATCCGATAGGGAATTAAAAGTGCTGCAAAAAAGATGTATTGACATCTGTTGTCACTTTTGTTAAAATGTAGGTTTTTGGGTAGTTTAGGTTTGAAATTTTCAAACAACCGCCATTTTGAAACGCGTGATTGGATAGAATTCCTTATTTTTCGTAAAATAGATCATTGTTGGGTTAAACGTCACACCAAGTTTGAATTCAATCAGTCAAACCGCTCTCTAGATAATTCATTTAATATTCATTTAAAAAAATGACGAATATATTATGGAAAACAAAGCATTTTTGGAGAAAAATGTTATTCTCGATTTTCTCTGTATTTTTGCCCCCAGAATCATTTCCCAAAGTTTGGCACGTTACTTATGGGCCACCTTGTACGTAAAACATGCATAAGACACAACGCCAGTTCCAAGATGTTGCAAATCTGCTAAATGTTATCATAAAGTTAAAAAAAAAAAATTATTCATAACTGCAGTCGTTAGTACAAGTGGCGAATACATTTGATTTAATGCTTACCAAACATTTACTCCCAAGTGAATAGAAACTTTTAATCTATTTGAGGCAATAGGCTCGGTTGAAAGAAGGGGTTTTAAAGAGTATCTTAGAAATGTGATTTAGTGACAAGGGTGACAGACTTTCCTAAAAAATTACCGATTAATTAATGAGCAAATTTCCAAAATTAAGTTTATAGGTCTATGTTTTAGGGTTTCAACCAACAATTTGGGAAATAGGTATATTCACGACGGTGCTGAATAGCTGCAAAATGGTTCGCACGCCATTCCGCATATTGGGAGTGTCTTCAATACACAAAGCACTGCGTGCTTCGCACGCCAACCCCCGTATTGGGATTATATTCAATACACAATGCATTGCGTGCTTCGCACGCCAACCCAAATATACAATGCAATGCGTGCTTCGCACGCCAACCCCACGGTAGAATCCACCACATGGCTTTGAACCGGGTACTTCTACGGTATTTTACGTTTTGAACGATTTTGGGGGAACCAAGCGACCTATAAGGTCGCGTAAGAAAACAAAATGTGCAGAATAACATCCTATATTTATATTTGTAGAAAAAACTTAAAAACAAATTCATTCTTGTAGGAAAAATCTCAAATAATAGTTACTCCGGTCAAAAAACGTGCTTCTGATTGTTGGATTTTTTTGGCCCGAGCGACATAGACAACCAACATATGTACCAAATTTGAACCAAATCGGAATTAAAATGCGGCCGCTAGAGTGCGAACACATATATACATATTTTTTTATTATATATATATATGATTTTTAATGACACCCCAAAACGTGTTCTGGGGACCATGATCGGTGCTCATTTGCTACTCCCGACCTTGGGTCTTACCAGAAGGGCCATTGCAATAGTTAATTTTTCCTATGGAAATTCGCTAATAATGAGCAGAACTACTACAAAATCGTAGGCATCAGACTTTAGTCGATTCCTTTTCCAACACTCGATTTCCAGCGTGACATCAATACACAGTTGCTGTACACGTCACATTCGACACAGCTATAATTTGATTTCACTAACATCGCAGTTACTGGAGATGGCCGTAGGTAATGCGGGTTCCACAACACACTACAATTCATTTACTTGACGCAACAACCCGAGTTGTAAATATTAAAAAAAAATCCAATAATAATAAAGTTAAACTGGTCGGGCCGTCGGACACGCGATGTTGGCCGTGTTCGTAAACTTGGTCGGTTAAAATATGTAGATACGGCAATTCAGACTTTTTGAGCAATGCGTTGGAATTACGAAACCTTTGCGACTTCTTAGCGTTGGTGTCCCAGGGAACGTAAGCGGTAATAGACCGTACAAGTTTTGAAATTTTGCACTCTCGTTTCAAAGCTGTTTGGAAAATTTCTTGTCAACTGGTTTCAAAACTTAAGCAAGCCAGTTAATAAAGTCCCACCCCATCTTATTTTATACGTACAATGGTTCAGTTTTTTTTTAATCAAAATCCTAGGGCTCAATTTTTGTATGTATCGCATAAGAAACAATTACTAAACATGTTAGTACAAATTTTAGTAATCACGACACAAATGCGAAAAGTCCTTAATTTCAGATAAGAAATGTTATACTCATCAACATGCAGTGCTTGATGCAGTAATGTTTAAAACATTTTTTGTCAGGTCCTATCAGATCAGAATTTGTTTTTTTTTAAATGTCTCCACGCAAAATCCAAACGAGTCGAACAACATTTTCTGGACCAAAATCCTTAAAAAAAACTACTATGTTCGTATACAAACATTGAAAATTATTAGAGTTTTATGCTTATAAATACATTCAACTGTGGTGCTCTTTGGAAATTGCAAGTTTTCACACAGTCTATGAGGGGATGCTGGAAATAACTGTTTCATAGATCTAAAAGAAATTGATAGTATAAGAATTTTAGACGCCAACAAATCAGCTAATCAATTAATACTAGGGGAGACAACTGCGTGCTCCGCACGCCAACCCCCGATGGAACCTTCTAAAAACATATGTTATGTTTTATTTATAATAAAGGTGTAGGATTAACAATAACATAAAAACTAAGATGGTAAATCATGTTAAATGTTTAAATCAAATTATATCGTATATTTTATAACAACAGTTATAATATAGGTTAAAAGAACCAGTAGGGTGTACACAATAAAAAACCTAACCAAAAAGTTACTCACTATCAATTACCGCGTAGGTCTACTATATGTCTTATTTATTTTCAATTAGGATGCAACATAGTTGTTTCTTATTTTTAAATTCCTTAACGCAAGTTTTTATTGGTTTTTGTGCGTTGAAACATGTGTTGGTTCAGTATAGGCCTAACTTAGAATAATATTTTGTACTAAAAGCACTGAAGCAGCTGGATTAATTTGTTTCTTGTTATAAACAGCTGTTTTGTATAGAAATGGTTTTAAAATTATTATTATAAACATTATTACTATTGTTGTTACTATAAACATAATTATTTACATCCACGAAAGCAGCTGGATTAGTTTGGTTCTTATTATAAACAGCTGTTTTGTATGGAAATGGTTTTTTAATTCGTTCCATGTTAATCTTGTGGGGAAAACCCGACCTTTGAGATTAGCTCACGCCATTAAGGATAAGAATTTTTGACATCTAAAACCTTATTGCAAAACTTCGAAATGAGACGAATTTTTTGACAACTCAAACAGAAATAACGGAGCAGTTGTGTTCACAAAAACATATATATATATATAACGATTTAGCCTTGTTCGGGAATGTTTTAGTATGATCGATAGTATTTATTCTCAATTTTTTGGCTCAACCAAAATATCTCGTTTTCTGAAACACACTTTTCTAATAAACGTCTTGAGTAATCAAGGTGAATTTGTTTAGGCCTATTGTTGTAAATCAGTCCATATAAATATGTTCACCTATATTTGTTGCGTAAAAAATCTTTCTAGGGGTTTAAAAAAAACTTAATATAAAGAGATTTATTTTAAAATGTGGCACAGCTGTACTCTACTAGCATTCATTCTTACACTAACAAATATAGGGCAGCTTCATAAAGGCGGAAAATAGATTGCTACATACGTAACCCTGACTGTAAACGTAATGAAATGCGCATGCGTGACATATATGAGTATGTGTTATTACACACAGCTTTCTCTCACACATTAAAAGTTAACGGATATATTATTTTTTTAACTATTTCTTCGCGAGCAACAAGTTGATCGACAACCACCAGAGTGCAGGCTAAACGAACACTCGAGTAGGAACACATATTTTGGGGTACATAGCTTCCACAATAAAGCTGATTTTCGTCATAAATTATACAAATTTATTGAAATTACTGTACTTTTAATTGAAAGATAATTAAACTTCGAATGCGATGAGCTTTTTACATTTTTGATATTTGCGTTATTGAATAAGAACAAAAATCTGAAACTTTGATTTTGAGTTAAGTCAAACAGAAATTGAGTTAAAAATAAATTTAAAAAAGTAGATGATGTACACATCAGACTGTCCTAACCTTTAAAATCAAATAATTTAGAATAGTTTTCTGATCATTATTACTCCAGTAATCTTGTCACGCGTTTAACATTGTTCTTACAGGAGTTGTAATTCAATATGGTGGCTAGGTCTGCTGAGCCTTACCATTTTTCATAAAGGTCTAAAATAAACGTGTACTAAATTTAAGCTCTCTAAACTATTTTATTTATAATTTTACCAATAATCAGTATTGCCATAAGTCTAAATTTGAATTATCGTACTTTTGTTCAAAAACTATCGTACTTTTTTACAAAATTATCGTACGAGATCGAAACTTCTGTTTTAGTGTTAGTACAAAACACCATAATCCAGGTTAATTTATGGTGTTTTCTAAAGTAAACATTATTTTAGAGTCACTAATTAATGTTGGTGATGGGGGATGGTGTTGTGAAAGTAGTTGGGTAAATGGTAAAACATAGTTCGTAAAGGTATAGGAACATATTATTTATTCACGTAAAAAGTATGAAAAACTGGTAATTAGGTTTTACTACGTAATAATAAGAAAATATACATTTAGAACTTGATCACAGAAACTAACTAGACACAGTTATTATACATACAATTTAAGTGTCTGTTTTTGATTTCGAAATATTACATTTTTTAAGCTCAAATGGTTATTCACTCTTTACCAAAACCTAAACATGCATTTTTTGTCTGTCTGTCTGTCTGTCTATTTGTCTGGACTATTCTTCGGAATTTCTAAACCAATTTTGACGAAACTTTCATTTGCATGTAGATGCCTAGTAATCTAGGTTACTTTTTATCCTGAAAATATTTATGATTAATATTAAAAAATCGACAAAATTTAAAAATTATGGACAACATTAGGGGTTTTGCAAACGAGCCATTATAAAGAAATCAACTGATTTTGATCAAACGCTTAACACTTTGACAATATCGTCAGTGTTTTAATTAACTGTATACGCTGGTTTAACGGTTCAATATATATATATCAAAACAGTGTGCAATAATGTGAAATGTACTCATTGTTAAATACACCTCAAAACCTGATTTGTAATTTCTATTTTCGTTCGGGAGTTGTGAGTTACAAACTGACGGAAAAACGATTTTGAGCGTTTATTGGTGCATAAATTTACGTAGGCCTCAAATGGATACATAGATAGATTTGGGTGAAACTCAACTTGCGTTTTTGTGAGATGGAACTCGAATCTAAAATAGGATATTTTCCGTGTAATGGTAACGCACAATATTTTTATTTACCCGATAGTCCTTTTATTTATTTAATTACATCTGCGAGCGAAGCCGCTGGCATCAGCTGATATATAATATAGAATAAATAAAACCACCGCCATTCGTGACTGGAGCAAATTTCCAAAATTATGTTTATAGGCCTATGTTTTTAGGTCTATTCACGACGATGGTGCTGAATATAGCTGCAAAATTGAACGCACGCCGTTCCGCATATTGGGAGTACTTCAATACACAAAGCATTGCGTGCTTCGCACGCCAACCCCACAGTAGGATCCACCACATGGCTTTGAACCGGGTACTTCTATGGTATTTTACGTTTTGATCGACTTTGGGGGAACCAAGCTATAAGGTCGTGCAAAAAAAATGTGCAGAATAACATCCTACATTTATATTTGTAGAAAAAACTAAAAAAAAAAATTCATTCTCGTAGGAAAAATCTGAAAAAATATTTACTTCCGGTCAAAAAACGTGTTTCCGATTGTTGGATTTTTTTGGCTAACGAACTCGTCCGAGCGACGTAAACAACCAACATGTGTACCAAATTTGAACCAAATCGGGCTTAAAATGCGGCCGCTAGAGTGCGCACACATATATATATACATTTATATTGATTTTTAGGGACACCCCAAAACGTGTTCTGGGGACCATGATCGGTGCTCATTTGCTACTCCCGCCTTGGGTCTTACCATAAGTGCCACTGCGATAGCTCATTTTTCCTATGGAATTCGCTAATAAACTAATTCTGTTGACTTTTTGTCTCATTTACTACATAGATTTTTCTTGACAATCATTTGTTTACTACGTTATACATAAATGAACCATTTATTAATAATTTAGCATAAACTGCGTATATAGAATTATACTGCATCTTGATCTTTTATCGTGATCATTGTCTT
>JAGFPH010023427.1:0-11955 GCA_018207615.1 Philaenus spumarius
ATGTAATATACCATTTTAAAGCTTATTAAAAGATAAGCACAATGGAGGAAACTAAAGCTTAATATCTTGCTTCGTTTCAACGTAATAGGCAATCAAAGTTCTGGAAAATAACATGCAACCTACTTATTCCTAATATCAACAAATTAATAACCTGCTTTCATGTTATGATAACAATACCATTTTCCAAAACTTTGATTGACCATTACTTTGAAACAAAGTAACTAAGCTTTAGTTTGCGCCATTATTTTTCTCTTTTAATATAATAAGCTTTTCAATGGTGTATTACATGTCACATATGTGCGACGCTTGGTCTATAACAAACAAACTTATAAAGAACTTACCTATACAGGGTGATTCAGTAAAGCGTAGCGGGCTATGCATATTCAGATTCTACATGCAAAAATAAGTCGAAAATGTAGTATAACAATTTTACGATTTCGGCTTAGTTTAGCCGTAATCCGCCATTTGGTTTTTTTACAAAAACTCACTGTAACTCTGGAAATAGATAAGATATCGAGTTCAAATTTGGAATAAGCATTTTATATGTTACGAATAACAAGTGTACCAAACACAAATAATGTATTTTTATAATTTTCAAAATGGCGGCCGTTACAAATTTTTAACGTGGAATATCTTGAAAACCGTTAACTTAACCAAAAACGTACAAGAGACAAAATATTTGTATTTTTTAACGACAGACACAATGCTGGTTTTTGTAGTTTCAGTAGGTCAAAGGATAACCGAGTTATCGACAAAAAACTAAAAACATAATTTCTTGGTAATTGTCTACAACAACCAAAATTAGCCTAAAACCATAATTTTTTTAATTAAAACATATTTTGAGTTATTTTTGTAGCGGGCTATGCAGATTCAGATTCTACATTCAAAAATAAGTCGAAAATGTAGGCTTAGTTTATCCGTTATCCGCCATTTTGTATTAAAAAAAAAATTAATAACTCAAAAGCCCTTGGAGATATTTTTTATGAAACTTGGTATACACTTTACTCTATAGCTATAAACATTTTCCAAAAATATCTTTGATCAGACTAATAAAATTTCAAAATGGCGGCCATTTAAAATATTTAAAGACAAATTCCATGAAAACCGGCCACTAAAGCAAAATCTGACTAGATACTAAATTTGAAGCCTTTTTCATGTCAAATCGAATGACACTTTAATTGCAAAAATTGGTTATTAAATATCAAAATAACCCGCTACGCTTTATTGAATCACCCTGCATAGAAGAAACTTACTATGATTCTTGACATAGACTGAACGTCGCATATATGCGACGACTTAAAACATGATGAAAACAGTAAACAAAAACAAACAAATAGATATTACTTAACATACCGTTTAGGTTAATAAGTATATTAAATCATTTGAACAAAATCGTACTCATAGTCTGTGGCGAATGTCACAACTGTTTGTCCCAGTCTAAACCGAGCGACGCATATATGCGACGCTCGGTAGCGAACGTGTTATGGAGGGCAAATAGAACATGTGTGTGGGTAAAAACCAAAGTTTTCAGCTACCTTATACTTTAGATATTCGTTTAAAAACAAATCATTTAAAACTACTGCAATTTCAGTGCTGCTTTTTTTATTTTTTACCCATACTGTACAACCAAAATTGGTTTGCTAAATTGCAAGGAAAATATATTAAAAACACGATGCAATATTAGTATCTTACAGATCCATGCAATCCTCAAGTATAGTGCTCATCAGACCTTTTATTAAAAACGCAATCCTCGCGCGAGATCAAGTTTTACACGTATCTACGATTCAAAGCCTAACCCACAAATCGTGTAACCAGATGTTATATGTTGAGTCTGCCCAGTGGATTCAATTTGATGGGAATCTCGACTATTTAACAGTACTGGAACCTGTTTTAACCATATGTGTTGGTACACCTGTCTGAGGTCTGTAGGTGTGCTAGACTGGCGATCCCGCGACCGATATCCGCGCACTCTGTGTAGGCGCGCAGGAAATGCACGGAAATTTCACGTTTATCGTGATTTAGTAAGTAAGATTAATTAATCTATACTAATATTATAAAGAGGTAAAATTTGTTTGTATGTAGGGGGTAATCTCTGGAACTACTCAACCGATTGAAAAAAATAGTTTTACTAATAGAAAGCTACATTATCCCTGATAAGCTGTAATTCATTTTGATAAAAACATTTTTTATTTCAATATTTGTAAATTCAGCCGGAAAAAGATCTTAGGTTAGGCCTAGACTAATGAACCAACACATGCATTTATATTTATTACCATAGCAACCAACTGAATAAAATAACAGATAAAACAGCTGTTTGCTCCAACCTTTCCATTAATAGCTGATTTCAAACTTTGAAGCAATTATGTAAATTTCTAACGTTTAGGTTAGGTTTTTATTAAAGTGTAGGCTCAGGCCTTGCTGGTTCTTTTAACCTTTATTATAACTGCTGCTATAAAATATACGAAATAATTTGATTTGAAAATTTAACATTATTTACCATATTAGCTTTGGGGTTATTTTTAATCCTGCACCTTTATTACAAAGAAAACATAACATGAATATGTGTATAGAATGTTCCGAAGGGGTTGGCGTGTGGAACACGAAGGGGTTTCCCCTAGTCTATAATAAAAGTTTCACTATCCATGAGTAACATAGGCTATGATTCATTTGAATAAAAACATTTTTTATTTCAATATTTGTAAATTTAGTCGGAAAAAGTTCTTAGGTTAGGCCTAGAATGATGAACCAACACATAAATGAAACCCATTTATTACCATAGCAACCAATTGAATAAAATAACAGATAAAACAGCTTTTTGCTCTGATATTTCCATTAACAGCTGATTTCAAACTTTGAAGCTATTATTTGTATTTCTAACTTTTAGGTTATTTTTTTATTAAAGTGTAGACCCGAGCCTTGCTGGTCGTTTTAACCTTTATTATAACGGCTGTTATAAAATATACGAAATAATTTGATTTGAACATTTAACATTATTTACCATCTTGTAGCTTTGGGGTTATTTTTAATCCTATACCTTTATTATAAAGAAAACATAAACATGATTCTGTGTATAGAAGGTTCCAACGGGGCTGGAGTTTAACTACGTAAATAATAATAACTTTGTATATTTACAGTTGATAATTTATAATCAAATCAAGATTTACTGAGAAATCGTAAAGTTGTGCCAACTTAAAAAAAAACTAACGCGAAACCGAGTCTCATTAATTCCGTCCAGCACAAAGTGTGGGGCGAGCTAGGATAAATTGGCGCTATTTGTCCCTGCATGGTGACGGGTCTTTTAGTCAGAACTTATTTGGCGTTACCACACGGTGTCCGATGCTTATCAAATTTAATGAATTGCGAACACTGACAACTCTATACACGGCCCACACGATTACACCTAACTTCGTTCATTAGTTTCCTAGAGTGTTCTGTTGTTTTAATGTTAATGAAAGCAAAACACGAAGGGTAAAACGCGAGAAGAGAAATCCGAGGCAACAAATTAACTCAAATGGAGCAAGTTTATCAGAAAAGCTTTGGTAAGTGTTCAAGGAAGCACTCGGGGTAATAATGTAGGACAACGTTACTGTATAAAATGAATTTTTTCATATTCTGAAAGGTATTTGTTTACTTTAACTTGTCAATCGAAACTACTATAAATACACAAACCTTAACTTTTTTCTGTATAAATATAGTATTTTTACACTTTACTGATGCCGGGAAAGCAATATTCAACCATCTTCAACACGTACAATAGTAAAAACTTTAAAATCAAATGTTCCTTATGGAGAAGAGCCGACATGTTTTTCTCAGCGTTCTCTCAGCATTGCCGGATTTGTCTTGTTCTTTTTTGTGTAGAAACGAACAGTTTAGCTAATTCAACTAAGTAAACACACTGTGACTAAATGCTGTAGGTTAGAACCTTTTAGATTTTTTAAAAATTATATAATGTGATAATAACGAAATATCACATATATTTACTCAAGGCCATTTTTTGTCAGTACGCCATAACTTCCTTAATACATCATCAAATTACATGAATGAGGCATCATTTTAAAGCTTTCCTTATCCGCTACACAGGAAAAATATACAAAATACAATTATACGAAAAAAAAAAAAGAAATAAAGAATCCGAAAGTAACAGTGATGTAAGATCATGTAAGTTGTAGGGATATTTTCCTGGCGTTGGCAACACTGATGATAACAATACCCAGCTGGAGAGCTGCCGTTACGCCACTACATTGCTATTTTTAATTAATTGTAAGCCTTCGATACTATATATACGGTGTGCACTTTAGTTAAGTGGGATTTAAGTAATTTAGAATGCGAATGCTTCGCACGGGTCAGCTAGTATCATACTGTTATCGCACACAGTAAGTAAAAAGTAAACATACTGTGACTAAATACTATAGGTTAGAACCGTTTAGGTTTATTTTTAAATTATATAATGTGATAATAACAAATTACAGAACCAATGAGATTCAATGCTGCGTCACCAGTTTACTAGTCCACAGGTCACCGATTTATACACACCCCATTCAGTACAATAACCTATTGTTCTATTGGGGATGCGGAATACTATCCCCCGGAAAACTACCCCCCCAGGTGAAACGTGACGTCACGAATCTGCCAACTAACCAATATGGGAGCCGTGTCCGCGACTGGAATACTACCCCCCCCCCAGCACAAAAGCTGGTCGCCGGAATACTACCCCCCGGAAAACTACCACCCCAAGCAGGTTCCTACAATTATACTGTTATCGGCAACATACTGTGAACAAACAGTTTAGGTTAGTCCTCTAGTTTTTTTTTAATTCTAATTATATCGAAACTTGAGTGTGCGTGACTGGAAAACTGCCCAACCGATCTCTGACGTCAAAATGACGTAGTAACCTGCTTGGGGGGGTAGTTTTCCGGGGGGGTAGTATTCCGGCGACCCGTTCGATTTGGCAACGTTGATGAAATTCTATTTCAATTACGCAGTTATATTGTAGTTTCTATTGTTTTTAAAGGTACGATGTTATTGTTTTCGTAATTAACGTTTTGTTACGTTATTTTCTAATTTTCTTGCTTTGTGAGTACTTTTGGGATTAATA
The DNA here is from genome assembly GCA_018207615.1 of Philaenus spumarius. Classification (NCBI taxonomy): domain Eukaryota; kingdom Metazoa; phylum Arthropoda; class Insecta; order Hemiptera; family Aphrophoridae; genus Philaenus; species Philaenus spumarius. The sequence continues at coordinate 5,096 of JAGFPH010023427.1, forward strand.
TTGTTTAGTTTATTTAATTCTTACGTGTTTGGTGTATGTGAAGTGATTTATTTTGTTATAATTACGTGAACTATTGCGGAAAAGTCGAAACTTAACCTATATAATTTCGACTTTTATTTCTTTCATAATTCGTATAAATATTATTCCCGGGAAAATGTTTGTTGTTTTTATAATCAGTTAGATGTGTTCTTTCATATTATTTCAAATTCCCTTAGAAATCGTTTGTCAAGTTAAAGTAAAGTTTTACCTTCTGAAAATCTACACATTAAACTAAATCCAAACGCACAAACCATTTACGCGGCAGACAAATATTTTTAGAGAATTTAAGAGATAAAGAAAACGCACAAAATGCAGGTTACAGTTAAACCGTTTTTTTAAAATAAAATAAACATTTTAATGACACAACAACATAAATAATAACAGCTAATTATAGTAAAAATGTTGATACCGAAAATTCACAAATTAAACCAATAAAACGGCATCAGAAAATAAGCGATTATATCCAATAATGAGTTTGGAAATTTCAAACCTAAACTACCAAAAAAAACCGTACATTTAAACAAAATATGCCAAGATACCTTCTTCTAGACGTTTTAATTCCCCATCGAAAGGTGTACCTGTCAAAACAATCGGATGAAGGATCCTACACAGTAAACAACGATATTGTGGATACGTGTGTTGTTATTATCTTTAACTTAATTATATTCTTCATCAGGTTGTTTTGAGGGAATACACCATCCGATAGGGAATTAAAAGTGCTGCAAAAAAGATGTATTGACATCTGTTGTCACTTTTGTTAAAATGTAGGTTTTTGGGTAGTTTAGGTTTGAAATTTTCAAACAACCGCCATTTTGAAACGCGTGATTGGATAGAATTCCTTATTTTTCGTAAAATAGATCATTGTTGGGTTAAACGTCACACCAAGTTTGAATTCAATCAGTCAAACCGCTCTCTAGATAATTCATTTAATATTCATTTAAAAAAATGACGAATATATTATGGAAAACAAAGCATTTTTGGAGAAAAATGTTATTCTCGATTTTCTCTGTATTTTTGCCCCCAGAATCATTTCCCAAAGTTTGGCACGTTACTTATGGGCCACCTTGTACGTAAAACATGCATAAGACACAACGCCAGTTCCAAGATGTTGCAAATCTGCTAAATGTTATCATAAAGTTAAAAAAAAAAAATTATTCATAACTGCAGTCGTTAGTACAAGTGGCGAATACATTTGATTTAATGCTTACCAAACATTTACTCCCAAGTGAATAGAAACTTTTAATCTATTTGAGGCAATAGGCTCGGTTGAAAGAAGGGGTTTTAAAGAGTATCTTAGAAATGTGATTTAGTGACAAGGGTGACAGACTTTCCTAAAAAATTACCGATTAATTAATGAGCAAATTTCCAAAATTAAGTTTATAGGTCTATGTTTTAGGGTTTCAACCAACAATTTGGGAAATAGGTATATTCACGACGGTGCTGAATAGCTGCAAAATGGTTCGCACGCCATTCCGCATATTGGGAGTGTCTTCAATACACAAAGCACTGCGTGCTTCGCACGCCAACCCCCGTATTGGGATTATATTCAATACACAATGCATTGCGTGCTTCGCACGCCAACCCAAATATACAATGCAATGCGTGCTTCGCACGCCAACCCCACGGTAGAATCCACCACATGGCTTTGAACCGGGTACTTCTACGGTATTTTACGTTTTGAACGATTTTGGGGGAACCAAGCGACCTATAAGGTCGCGTAAGAAAACAAAATGTGCAGAATAACATCCTATATTTATATTTGTAGAAAAAACTTAAAAACAAATTCATTCTTGTAGGAAAAATCTCAAATAATAGTTACTCCGGTCAAAAAACGTGCTTCTGATTGTTGGATTTTTTTGGCCCGAGCGACATAGACAACCAACATATGTACCAAATTTGAACCAAATCGGAATTAAAATGCGGCCGCTAGAGTGCGAACACATATATACATATTTTTTTATTATATATATATATGATTTTTAATGACACCCCAAAACGTGTTCTGGGGACCATGATCGGTGCTCATTTGCTACTCCCGACCTTGGGTCTTACCAGAAGGGCCATTGCAATAGTTAATTTTTCCTATGGAAATTCGCTAATAATGAGCAGAACTACTACAAAATCGTAGGCATCAGACTTTAGTCGATTCCTTTTCCAACACTCGATTTCCAGCGTGACATCAATACACAGTTGCTGTACACGTCACATTCGACACAGCTATAATTTGATTTCACTAACATCGCAGTTACTGGAGATGGCCGTAGGTAATGCGGGTTCCACAACACACTACAATTCATTTACTTGACGCAACAACCCGAGTTGTAAATATTAAAAAAAAATCCAATAATAATAAAGTTAAACTGGTCGGGCCGTCGGACACGCGATGTTGGCCGTGTTCGTAAACTTGGTCGGTTAAAATATGTAGATACGGCAATTCAGACTTTTTGAGCAATGCGTTGGAATTACGAAACCTTTGCGACTTCTTAGCGTTGGTGTCCCAGGGAACGTAAGCGGTAATAGACCGTACAAGTTTTGAAATTTTGCACTCTCGTTTCAAAGCTGTTTGGAAAATTTCTTGTCAACTGGTTTCAAAACTTAAGCAAGCCAGTTAATAAAGTCCCACCCCATCTTATTTTATACGTACAATGGTTCAGTTTTTTTTTAATCAAAATCCTAGGGCTCAATTTTTGTATGTATCGCATAAGAAACAATTACTAAACATGTTAGTACAAATTTTAGTAATCACGACACAAATGCGAAAAGTCCTTAATTTCAGATAAGAAATGTTATACTCATCAACATGCAGTGCTTGATGCAGTAATGTTTAAAACATTTTTTGTCAGGTCCTATCAGATCAGAATTTGTTTTTTTTTAAATGTCTCCACGCAAAATCCAAACGAGTCGAACAACATTTTCTGGACCAAAATCCTTAAAAAAAACTACTATGTTCGTATACAAACATTGAAAATTATTAGAGTTTTATGCTTATAAATACATTCAACTGTGGTGCTCTTTGGAAATTGCAAGTTTTCACACAGTCTATGAGGGGATGCTGGAAATAACTGTTTCATAGATCTAAAAGAAATTGATAGTATAAGAATTTTAGACGCCAACAAATCAGCTAATCAATTAATACTAGGGGAGACAACTGCGTGCTCCGCACGCCAACCCCCGATGGAACCTTCTAAAAACATATGTTATGTTTTATTTATAATAAAGGTGTAGGATTAACAATAACATAAAAACTAAGATGGTAAATCATGTTAAATGTTTAAATCAAATTATATCGTATATTTTATAACAACAGTTATAATATAGGTTAAAAGAACCAGTAGGGTGTACACAATAAAAAACCTAACCAAAAAGTTACTCACTATCAATTACCGCGTAGGTCTACTATATGTCTTATTTATTTTCAATTAGGATGCAACATAGTTGTTTCTTATTTTTAAATTCCTTAACGCAAGTTTTTATTGGTTTTTGTGCGTTGAAACATGTGTTGGTTCAGTATAGGCCTAACTTAGAATAATATTTTGTACTAAAAGCACTGAAGCAGCTGGATTAATTTGTTTCTTGTTATAAACAGCTGTTTTGTATAGAAATGGTTTTAAAATTATTATTATAAACATTATTACTATTGTTGTTACTATAAACATAATTATTTACATCCACGAAAGCAGCTGGATTAGTTTGGTTCTTATTATAAACAGCTGTTTTGTATGGAAATGGTTTTTTAATTCGTTCCATGTTAATCTTGTGGGGAAAACCCGACCTTTGAGATTAGCTCACGCCATTAAGGATAAGAATTTTTGACATCTAAAACCTTATTGCAAAACTTCGAAATGAGACGAATTTTTTGACAACTCAAACAGAAATAACGGAGCAGTTGTGTTCACAAAAACATATATATATATATAACGATTTAGCCTTGTTCGGGAATGTTTTAGTATGATCGATAGTATTTATTCTCAATTTTTTGGCTCAACCAAAATATCTCGTTTTCTGAAACACACTTTTCTAATAAACGTCTTGAGTAATCAAGGTGAATTTGTTTAGGCCTATTGTTGTAAATCAGTCCATATAAATATGTTCACCTATATTTGTTGCGTAAAAAATCTTTCTAGGGGTTTAAAAAAAACTTAATATAAAGAGATTTATTTTAAAATGTGGCACAGCTGTACTCTACTAGCATTCATTCTTACACTAACAAATATAGGGCAGCTTCATAAAGGCGGAAAATAGATTGCTACATACGTAACCCTGACTGTAAACGTAATGAAATGCGCATGCGTGACATATATGAGTATGTGTTATTACACACAGCTTTCTCTCACACATTAAAAGTTAACGGATATATTATTTTTTTAACTATTTCTTCGCGAGCAACAAGTTGATCGACAACCACCAGAGTGCAGGCTAAACGAACACTCGAGTAGGAACACATATTTTGGGGTACATAGCTTCCACAATAAAGCTGATTTTCGTCATAAATTATACAAATTTATTGAAATTACTGTACTTTTAATTGAAAGATAATTAAACTTCGAATGCGATGAGCTTTTTACATTTTTGATATTTGCGTTATTGAATAAGAACAAAAATCTGAAACTTTGATTTTGAGTTAAGTCAAACAGAAATTGAGTTAAAAATAAATTTAAAAAAGTAGATGATGTACACATCAGACTGTCCTAACCTTTAAAATCAAATAATTTAGAATAGTTTTCTGATCATTATTACTCCAGTAATCTTGTCACGCGTTTAACATTGTTCTTACAGGAGTTGTAATTCAATATGGTGGCTAGGTCTGCTGAGCCTTACCATTTTTCATAAAGGTCTAAAATAAACGTGTACTAAATTTAAGCTCTCTAAACTATTTTATTTATAATTTTACCAATAATCAGTATTGCCATAAGTCTAAATTTGAATTATCGTACTTTTGTTCAAAAACTATCGTACTTTTTTACAAAATTATCGTACGAGATCGAAACTTCTGTTTTAGTGTTAGTACAAAACACCATAATCCAGGTTAATTTATGGTGTTTTCTAAAGTAAACATTATTTTAGAGTCACTAATTAATGTTGGTGATGGGGGATGGTGTTGTGAAAGTAGTTGGGTAAATGGTAAAACATAGTTCGTAAAGGTATAGGAACATATTATTTATTCACGTAAAAAGTATGAAAAACTGGTAATTAGGTTTTACTACGTAATAATAAGAAAATATACATTTAGAACTTGATCACAGAAACTAACTAGACACAGTTATTATACATACAATTTAAGTGTCTGTTTTTGATTTCGAAATATTACATTTTTTAAGCTCAAATGGTTATTCACTCTTTACCAAAACCTAAACATGCATTTTTTGTCTGTCTGTCTGTCTGTCTATTTGTCTGGACTATTCTTCGGAATTTCTAAACCAATTTTGACGAAACTTTCATTTGCATGTAGATGCCTAGTAATCTAGGTTACTTTTTATCCTGAAAATATTTATGATTAATATTAAAAAATCGACAAAATTTAAAAATTATGGACAACATTAGGGGTTTTGCAAACGAGCCATTATAAAGAAATCAACTGATTTTGATCAAACGCTTAACACTTTGACAATATCGTCAGTGTTTTAATTAACTGTATACGCTGGTTTAACGGTTCAATATATATATATCAAAACAGTGTGCAATAATGTGAAATGTACTCATTGTTAAATACACCTCAAAACCTGATTTGTAATTTCTATTTTCGTTCGGGAGTTGTGAGTTACAAACTGACGGAAAAACGATTTTGAGCGTTTATTGGTGCATAAATTTACGTAGGCCTCAAATGGATACATAGATAGATTTGGGTGAAACTCAACTTGCGTTTTTGTGAGATGGAACTCGAATCTAAAATAGGATATTTTCCGTGTAATGGTAACGCACAATATTTTTATTTACCCGATAGTCCTTTTATTTATTTAATTACATCTGCGAGCGAAGCCGCTGGCATCAGCTGATATATAATATAGAATAAATAAAACCACCGCCATTCGTGACTGGAGCAAATTTCCAAAATTATGTTTATAGGCCTATGTTTTTAGGTCTATTCACGACGATGGTGCTGAATATAGCTGCAAAATTGAACGCACGCCGTTCCGCATATTGGGAGTACTTCAATACACAAAGCATTGCGTGCTTCGCACGCCAACCCCACAGTAGGATCCACCACATGGCTTTGAACCGGGTACTTCTATGGTATTTTACGTTTTGATCGACTTTGGGGGAACCAAGCTATAAGGTCGTGCAAAAAAAATGTGCAGAATAACATCCTACATTTATATTTGTAGAAAAAACTAAAAAAAAAAATTCATTCTCGTAGGAAAAATCTGAAAAAATATTTACTTCCGGTCAAAAAACGTGTTTCCGATTGTTGGATTTTTTTGGCTAACGAACTCGTCCGAGCGACGTAAACAACCAACATGTGTACCAAATTTGAACCAAATCGGGCTTAAAATGCGGCCGCTAGAGTGCGCACACATATATATATACATTTATATTGATTTTTAGGGACACCCCAAAACGTGTTCTGGGGACCATGATCGGTGCTCATTTGCTACTCCCGCCTTGGGTCTTACCATAAGTGCCACTGCGATAGCTCATTTTTCCTATGGAATTCGCTAATAAACTAATTCTGTTGACTTTTTGTCTCATTTACTACATAGATTTTTCTTGACAATCATTTGTTTACTACGTTATACATAAATGAACCATTTATTAATAATTTAGCATAAACTGCGTATATAGAATTATACTGCATCTTGATCTTTTATCGTGATCATTGTCTT
>JAGFPH010023429.1:1580-11953 GCA_018207615.1 Philaenus spumarius
GGGGCCGTTCGGTGCTCGCTAAAAAAGGTTTTAAAAAAAATCTAAATTTTAGGCGGGGGAAGGGGAGTTCAAAGTTACTAAAAAAAAACCACAGAACGGATTGGAATGAAATTCGGTATGTAGCTTCCTCTAGGGCCCTAGGAGCTCGCTAAGAAAGGTTTTCAAAAAATTTGAAATTTTAGGGGGGTTGGGGGAGGGGTCAAAGTTACTGAAAATTCCCATACATTTTAAAACTTTTATTTCTCTCTCCGTGCAAAGCCAGATCGGCCCAGCTAGTCTCGTATAAAATAACGTCGTTTTTAAAAGTAAAATTATAAAATACTAAACGGCTAATCTTTGGATTCAGAGCTTTTATTTAAAAATAAATCATTGATATCGTTTGAGCAACAGCCACTGACTGATGATTTCGACATTTATACCATCTGTTTAGTCTAAACGTAATTAATGTAGACAGTCTAGAAAACAAATGGAGACTGTACAGAGTTTCAGTACATACTTTTAAATAATACACAGATGGTTTCCACAAACATAATAAGCTCTCAATAACTAATTCAATAACACTTAATGGATGTATTTAATAATTTAGTACTTGCAGATTCAGACCTTCGTCCTACAGTGTAGAGTGATCTGTCTTCATTAATTATTCCATCGCTAATTGAAATGCAACGTTCCTAGTCGTCTGCACTACGCCAAGGTCGGATGCACCTGTGTTCTTACTCGTAACGTAGGAGCTCATTTGTAACATATGCGATGTTATAGTCACTTAAAACACAATTTCAAGTTAACGTTAATGATATTATTAGTTTGTACATCTTGAAGCTGTAATGCAAATGCAACAAACGCAAAATCAAAAGGTTACGAAGAGATATTAAAATTTCACGTCAGTATTTTGTGTTGCTGTCAATGTGTTCTTTCAACCCTATTGTAGAGGGCTCCGCCACTGCACGCTTCCCTCGACAATCCCCGTGGTGAAGCAAATAATAATAATAATTTTGTTTCCAGATCTTGAATGACTAATTACATTACATCTTTGGAAGTTATACCAACTACCGCAACCAGTTATAGGTAATAGGTTTGTAATAAAAAACATAAGTGCAAACAGATTATTGCATACTATAACATTTGCACGTTAATGACTATTAATTAGGACAGAGATTTTGTACCTAAGAAAGAGGCAATTTTCAAGTTATATACAATGTTATTCAAAAAGAATGGTGCAAAAGTAAGGTTAATTCATTTGCATACTCTGAGTTCCAAAATCATGAAAACAGAATTAAAATGTTTCTTATATTAACAAGTTTTAATTTATATTAAAAAAAACACATTTGTATGCATTACAAATGCTCAATATGAGCTCCATTGGAAACTCTGCAAATATCAGAATGGTGCAAAACTAAATGGTTGGTACGTCTGTTTCCGTGATTTCAAACAGCTGATTGTAACAATAATTATGGAAAGGGCGTGTTTATAAGTTTGTTTTGACTAGATTATGTTTTGTATCAGTTGCTTAGTTGAGTACCACGAAGCCTCCCAACAAATGGCTGCTACAAAACAAGAACAATTATTTTGTGTTTTAGAGTTTGCTCGTTACCTTTCTTTTTCATTGAACGCACTGTAACTGGAATCGTTTACTTAGATACCTTGTAAGAATGGCTCATTCCTCAGCTTATAGAAGATGTTCCAGACGTAGTTTTCCAGCTAGATGGTGCTCCTCCACATTTCAAGTCTTAAGTGCGTTAGTTTTTGAATGATAGGTTACCAGACCGTTGGATTGGACGCTCTGGGAATGAAGACAGTCCTTTGATGCGCTGGCCGCCAAGATCGCCTGACTTAACGCCATTTGATTTTTTCTTGTGGGGGTTTATCAAAGACAAAGTGTACTACCCCCTATGCCTCAAACACTGCAAGAATTAAGACATCGAATAACAGAAGCCGTGGAGTCCATAACCCAGGAAATGCTACAGAATGTCTGGGCTGAGTTGCAATAAGGCCTGGATATTTGCAGAGTTTCTAATGGAGCTCACATTGAGCATTTGTAATGCACATAAATGTGTTTTTTTAATGTAAATTAAAACTTGTTAATGTAAGAAACAGTTTTATTCTGTTTTCATGATTTTTCAACTCAGAGTATGAAAATGAATTAACCTTACTTTTGCACCATTCTTTTTGAATAACCCTGTATTATATCAATTACCGTATATTATCAATAAATAGGTCTACTATTAAATTCTAATATGTTTTTATTTATTTTTAATTTGGATGTATCATAGTGGTTTCTTATTTTAAAATTGCTTAACGCTAGCTTGGTTTGTGTGTGTTGAAACATAAGTTACTTCGGCCTAGGCCTAACTTAAAATGTTATTTTGTACTAAGCTGGACATCCGAATCAACTGTTTTATCTGTTATTTTATTCAATCTATTGCTATGGTAATGAATGTAAATACATTCAAGAAATATTTGTTGGTTCACCAGTCTAGGCCTAACCTAAAATGGTGTTTAATTTATTTTACCTGCCTCAACGGCAACAAATCATTTAAATGTTTTTTTGCACATCTTTGGCACAGAACGTTTCGAAAGATATAAGTTTCATCTCTAAATTGTCTGTTTTTAGTTTCTTTATAATGTTGTTTATTTATTGCTATTAATGCTGTTACACGCTGTGACTTTAACGCCCAACTTCATCCTGTGAATTTTATTATAAATTACAAAAATAGAAAATAAAAAATGTTTTATCAAAATGAATTCTAGCCTATGTTACTCAAGGATAGTGTAGCTTTTTTATTATTATTTTTTTTAAATGTTTCAATTGATTTAGTAGTTCCAGAGATTACCCCTACATAAAATCAACCAAATTATACCTCTTTGTAATATTAGTAGCAGAGATTCTGAACTAATTTAGAAATTTTACATCACACACTTAAAAGTGCCATAAAATTATATAATTTTGGATCTTTTTTAACACTTGTGTTAACAAGAGTTATGTCTTATTCCATGTTTTTTCACTTGATTTTTCTCGTTTTTTGGCCATTTTTGGGGGGTAAAACCCCTTAAAAATCAAAAATTTGTAAAAATTTAAAAAAAAGCCTGGATATATTCCAGAACTACACCTACATTACCAAATTTCATCAAAATCGGACCTTTGGTATGGTCTCCAGCTCTGTACACTTCCTTACAGACACACGGACAGACATCACAAAAAAAAACATTTTTTTGGGTTCAGAGAGCACCAAAACAAATAATTCCACTAAAAATATTTTTGGGTTCAGGGAGCACCAACATATATACTTCCACTAAACATTTTTCGGGGGTTCATTGATCACTAAAACAGATAATTCCACTAAAAATTCAAATTCGAAAATTTGGTCGAAAACAATACTTTCTCCATATACTACGTATAGGGTGGAGAAAGTAAAAAAACTTACCTAGAAAAGAAGGTACGATTCAAGGCTTCCTATATATTATCGGAGATTTTATTTGACGTTCCAAGCAAATTGATCGTGTTTTATGTTCCTTCTATATTTTAGTTTATTTTTTTAGGAAACTGAAAATGGTATCAGTTCGGGATACAGGTTATAGACGCAAAACTTCATGAAATAATGAGCCAATACGTTGGCAGTGCGGTGCGTGCTGATGTGTCGAGGGGAGACCAGCCAAGCAGCAGATTTTATGTGTGCTGTGGGTTTTATATATACGTTTCCTTTACATCATTACTAGTTATTCCTTTCAAAATGTATCTAATAATAAATTTATAAAACTGTTTTAACATTTTCTTACACTAAAACTAAGGAACACGTAATACAGACCTCTTATTTATTCCTGAAATTTTTAAATTGGTACTTTGAAAGCATTATTAGTTTTACTTAAAATTAAATTGTTTATAGTCGAAAACTGTTTATTCTTTACTTTGTCTCGGGCAATGTTTAAAGAAAAACTTTTATATTGTGATCGCACTGAGTTACCACAATATTTGGTAAAAACTTCTATAACTACATTCTCTAATCAACTCCTTTAGAATCGACTGTTAGTACTTACATACGTAAGTGATAAACTGTATAATATAATAGCTGATTTCAACCATCATCTGTAGGACTATTACTTAAACACAACGTAGCGTGGATTATACTTTGGGGTTATGTTTACAACTTCAGTCAATACTTTCATATCTTGTGAAGTTTTAAATATGAGTTATATAACTAACATTGGCTATAATACATTATAAGATTTGCTTTGATGTTATAAAATGAATAAGTACAACCTTTTATCATCAATACAGTAGGCCTATATTGATTTATAAATTTTTAAAAAAGAGATACCTATTCGTTTATCTTCGGATACATTCGTAAATCTTCGTATAACATATAAACATACTCGATTACTCATTTCTTCATTATAACATTAATAACTTCTAAATCGATTGATATATCAATATGAAATAAAAGTAATTATAAGAAAATATTTTTATCTTTATTTTGATATATTATAAATACAATTGTTTTACAAAAAGGCCTTTAATTTAATAAAATCATATAAAAATTTTACAACATTTGACTATCTATATGTATAAAAGCCAAATCCACTGACTCACTGATTTCGATTTCTCAAAAACTACTGAACGGATTGGAACGAAATTTGGTATGTAGCTTCCTCTAAGGCCATAAGTGCTCACTAAGGAATGTTTTTGAAAAATTCTAAATTTTAGAGAGGATTTGTGGGGGTCAAAGTTACTAAATTACGATTTCTCTAAAATTATTTAACGGATTGGAATGAAATTTGGTATGTAGCTTCCTCTAGGGCAGGAAGTACTCTCTAAGAAAGGTTTTCAAAACATTCGACATTTTAGGGGAGGTTTGGGGGGGGGGGGGGGTTCAAAGTTACTAAAAAAAACCACCGGACGGATTGGAATGTAATTTAGTATGTAGCTTTCTCTAAGGCCCTAGGTGCTCGCTAAGAAACGGTTTAAAAAAATTCGAAATTTTATGGGGGGGGGATCAATATTACTAAATCACGATTTCTCTAAAACTACTTAACGGATTGGAATAAAATTTGGTATGTAGCTACCAGGGCCGTAGTTGCTGATAAGAAAGGGTTTAAAAAAAATTGAAATCTTAGGGGGTTTGGGTGTCAAAGTTACTAAATCACGATTTTCCAAAACCACTGAACAGATTGGAACGAAATTTGGTATGTAGCTTCCTTCCCTATGTAGCTTCCTCTAGGGCCATAGGTGTTTGCTAAGAAAGGGATTAAAAAAATTCGAAATTTTAGGGAGGTTTGCGGGTCAAAGTTACTAAAAATCCCTATAAGAAATACATAGAGTAATATTTATTGATATAATATATTTTTTGTATTATATACATTTAACTTTGATTAGTCTATCCGAGCAAAGCTGGTTTGGGCCAGCTAGTTTTAATAATATTTAAAACGTTTGAACTATTTGACATGTCAATATGAAATAAAAATCAACTAAAAAATAATATCAGTATATTGCTATACGTGCATTAATACTTTTTTTTAAGGTATAATCTTACCTTGTTCTATCGCAGTTTCGGGTATTCGCCCATCATCAGGAACAATTAAAACACAAGTACACATATACACAACCACAAAACATATTTCACTCCATGTGGAGGTCGTAATTTTATCATGCGAAAATTGCACAAATTACGACCTCCGCAAGGAGTGAAATGGGTTTTGTGTTTGCGTATATGTGTACTTATGTTTTAATTGCTCCAGATGGGTAAATACCCGAAACTGCGGTAGAACAAGGTAAGATTATACCTTTTTAATTATGTATTTCTAACGTGTGTCCAGTCCAATTAATCTGCCTGTAATTTTTCACGGGATTTTGTTAGTTTTAACATAGTTTTGAATGTTTCTGGATTGACTATATATTATTTTAAAAACTAGTAACTTTTTTTATGATTATCAAAATCAAGTAATGGGATAAGAAGGGATTATTAAAGAGGAATCGGAGAAAGACACGAGGAGACAGTAGATGACATGGACTGGAGAAGACACTGGGAGGCAGAAAATTACGTAAGGAGGAGTCGGGAGTAAATAGGAGGAGGCGGAAGAAAACAGGTGGGAAGAGATAGGTGAAGAGAGAAGACAGGAAAATGGAAAAGAAGACAAGGGAAGACAGAAAGTGACGCAAGGAGGAAATGTGGGAGATGACATACGGAATCGGATGAAGACAATGAGAGGCGGGAAAAGACAGAAGAATTCATTCAGAAACGGGTGAAGAGAATAAGAGTCAGGAGGAGACGACGATAGACAGAAGGAGAAGGGAGAAAACATAAGAAGAAAGAAGGAGACGTGAGAAGAGAAGAGGAGATGGCAGCGGACTGGAAAATGAGTTGTGGACAGCAGACGGGTGGAGACACGAGATGCCAGGATAAGACAGATGCATGGGAGAAAACCCCGAAGGAGACATAGGGAGATGTGAGGTAACAGGATGATAGTAAAGCAGACAGTAGGAGACTCGAGAAGTGAGAGGGTAGGAGAATAATAGAGGAGAAGGGACCAAACGAGACGAGAGGAGACAGAAGGAGTTAAAAGGTGACAGTAGAAGACGGAAGGAGACAGAAGGAAGTGGGAGGTGACAGGAGAAGACGGAAGGAGAGGTGGGAGGTGACATGAGAGGAGAAATTTATTAAAATCGCATGTATTTTACTAAGCTTCATTGAAAACAGCTGTTTCTAAACTAGGTACAACATTAATCTTCTGCTGACAACACAAAGTAATTTCAATTAGCGATTAAATAATAAAGATTGATCCTTCTTTTAAACTTATTTCATTATAAAGTCTGCCCCTACAACTAACTCTATACAAGGGGTCTAAAAAGTCCGGCAAGAGTAATTTTATTAATTAATAATTATTTACTTTATAGATTCAATTTACAAACAATAATAGAATGATTGGATGGATAGTGGTAAAAGTGTTACGTTTGAGCACTGGGAAACGTATTCAATTATGTTATTATTTTATAGTTATGACGAAGTATACAGTACAGATACCGTCGCGAATGCTACCGCTACTAACCTGACTAAAAACTTTAGTACCCGGTACATCTCTGTTTAACACGTGCACTGCTAAGGACGCACGTGTAAGCATGACACTCAACGCTATGAGATGCGGCCGACGCTCGGTGCTTGCCACGCCAACTCCCGTATTTCGAGAATTTTCAATACACAGTGCATTGCGTGCTTCGCACGCCAACCTCTGTATTGGGAGTGTTTTCAATACACAGTGCATTGCCTACTTCGCACGTCAACCGCCGTATTGGGAGTATCCTATTTTCAATACACAGTACATTGCGTGCTTCGCACGCCAGCCCGGATATTGATAATATTTTTAATACACAATGCATTGCGTGCTTCGCACCCCAACTCCCGTACTGGAAGTATGTTCAATACACAGAGCATTGCGTGCTTCGTACGCCAATTTTGGGCCTATATGCTATGGACGCACAGTGCGTCTGCTTTAAAATATTAGTGATTATTTCGTAGAAAGGTTCAATAACAATAAATAAAGTAATTTCTACTCATTTAGGCTATAAATATAAAAAATAAAAGGTCAGCTCCTAGTAAAATTCAACTCAGAGTGAGGCGGAAGTTGAAGCCTACGGAGGGTCAGCACGGTCGACTGGTTTCCGCTCCACTTCTACCTGAATTTTCATTTTTTATAGTAGCGTTATGCAAACTTTTTTTATAACAAGAAAATATAAAAATAAATCACATAACGTTGTGTATCACGATCGTCTGTTTATTTTGATACCAAATTTGAAGTAAATCGGTAAATGTTGAGTAATTAAATGGCATAGCTTTTAATGTAACTAAGAACTATTGAAGGTGTTTTTAATACCTAATATGTTTGAATCTAACTTTGAGTTTTTCATTAAGGAACAAATGAAGCTTTTTATATTGATTACCACGAAAAATTAACTATTTTGCTTTAAGAAATTTTAATATAATTATCACTAATATTTGAAATGGCTACAGAAAAATGTACAATACAAAAATATACAATACTAGTTGACTTGTGCAAATATTTCGCATGTTAGGAGTAGGCCTAATACATTGATTTAATTAAGTAAATTACGTTTATTTGTTTACGTTGGTTTAATTTGACAACAGTTTATAACGCTTTACGTTGATTTACTGATTTGACTGATTTGCGTGATAGATTACACTTGCATGTAGAATTTAAAACATCCATCTAACCGCTGTAATGTTAGTTAAACAGATTGTTAATAGATGGTGATTTTCATTAGGAACGATATGAAGTATAATATAAAAGTCGATTTTCGAAAGTCGAGTTTTCATTAAATCTCCACGTTTTGAGGTCCCAGGAAGCCATTCTGACTATTCCCGCCAATATGTCCGACCGTGTGCGTTGGTAAACACTCTATTGTGGCATCATTCACCGGTACCAGACCACACTGTGGCAACATAAAAAATTGTGGCAACATACACACGTTGCCACAATTTATTTGGCTTATATTTATGATTCTTATCGAAGAATAAGGTATTTAAGAGTCAGTTGCCATAAATGAGTTTTTCTCCCGGTGTGTAAAAAGGTCGAACATTACGCATTTGCAGCAACTGGGACTTCGCCGTGTGATAGCGCTCCTAACGGCTAACGTAGTAAGCTGATTTGTGGTGATTTCGCGGCAAAATGTACTTGGTACAGTGTTGCCGCTTCAATTCTCTACAACTTACTACGGATGGTTCTTACAGCCGTAGTAGTTTTGTATACCTAGCTTGGTATCAATCGAATTATTTAAACGTTACAAATGATTTTCCGTTGTAATATACGAAAGAAATTAAAAGAACAAGGAACAGTAATATCATACATTTTAGTATTTAAAACTTATAAATTATTCAAAAAGTTCAGAATGTTTTGCACGTAATCTGGAAATTAATTCGTATTTTTATTTTAAGACCAGTAAATAAAACTTGTAATATAGACCACTGTAATTTCTTTTCTTTTAATCGTAATTTATAAAAGTATATACGCTATTTAACATTAGTAGCTGATGTCATATTTTTTTGAAAACATTATTGTTTTATAAGTAAGTTATTCTAAACAGTAAGTTATTTTCTATAATAATGGTAGTAAACTTTTAATTAAAGCCAGAATTCTTGGCCTGCACTATGTTATAATATTTATGTATAACTAAAATTAATTTGATGTAATAACGTACTGGAATATGTACTAAATTACAAAGAGCATTGTCAAATTTCTTTTTGCAATAGTGTACCATTGTAAATTTAAGGAAACCACTCAAGGTAGTTTATATAATGTGTCCTCTAGTGAAACTATCGCTTCCCAAAATAAATTACAGTTAACAGTATTATAGGCGGATAAAGTCATTAAGCTAAAATATTACATAGTTTATAATTTAATTGTATAAAATGTAATAAATTGAGACCCAACCTATAAAACGAAAGGCATCGTGCATTTAAACTCATAAACATATAATCAATCAGGAAGTGGCCAAATTTAATCGATTAGTTTTATTCCTATACACTTATATGCTTAAATGTTTTCTAAATACAAATTTAGATAGGCCTACAACATATTGTAACTGTTTAAAAAAATACGAATTTTAAAAATTGCTCTCTTAAAAAAATTGGCTTTGAGTTTCACTAGTAGGCTAAACTTAAAAACTATTATTCTTAATTTATTCATATTAGTTTATTCAACCAATTAGTTTATAACACGTGACATTAAAAAAAAATCATATATATGGTCTTCGGGTCAGAATTTTGAAGGCCTACATTTTATTTGGTAAATATTATATGTTTCGTTGCTAATGTTTTTTTATAGGTTATACAATATTGTATGACTTTTATTTGAGACTAATGTTTTCTAAATTCAAGCTTTAACCAGCTAATTCCTCTATTAATAAAGTATAAGATGAATGAATAAAGCACCTACACATCTGTATTTAAAAAACCCAATTATTAATCTTTTAAATTTTTTTTAAAGTTTACATTATCTCTAGGCTGTACAGAGTGTTTATAAAGTCCTGTTACCTCCCTTATTTTTTGTTACAAAAATAAGTTAATAAAACTTTGTATATATCTTGAGTTTCATAACTTTTTTACTTAGTATCTGACCCTTTGTAATTTTGGAGTAAGTCAGTTGTACGTTGATGTTAAATGTAACACATTTTAAAAATAGAAACTGTAAGTAAATATAGTAAGGTGCCACTAATTCGTCTGAGTTTATGTCTTAAAAAACTTTTTCATGTAACATTTTTCATGTACTGATATAATAGCTGTACCTGCGTCATTTTGTTCCTAATATTTATTGTGATAGCACTCAGTTTTGCCTTTTTACAAATAAATCACGCAAATAAAGAAAATTTA
>JAGFPH010023430.1:0-11952 GCA_018207615.1 Philaenus spumarius
TACCCTTTCTATCCTCGGCTGAGCTTTCTCTTCACGCTAAAAATAGTCAAGGACAAAATCAACCCTTAACTATTTTCGCTCTCGGCAAACAACAATTGCATGTACTGTACCCAGTAAAATACTGCAATTTCTAGTTTTTTTTTAGGGCCGTCCGGATTAGCTGGACGTCCGGATTATCGGAGACCGGATTAGCGAGACTGTTCTGTATACTGTTGGATTCAGTATTTCATGCATATAAAAAACTAGCTGACCCGTACGGCGTTGCCCGTGGTGGTTGGTATGTTCAGTCTTTTTAACGTAATTGTATTCTTTTTTTTTAAGTGTTCAGTCAGTGAGTGGTATTTGACTTATATATATATATATATATATATATATAGATCTTAAATAATAAAAGCACTATTGTCATAATAATAAAAGATCTGAAATTATGATTTTAGTAACTTTTATCAGCCCAAACCCCTCCTAATATTTCGAAATTTTTCATACCCATTCCTAGTGAGCACCTGTGGCTCTAGAGGAAGCTACATACTAAATTTCATTCCAATCCGTTCGGTAGTTTTGAAGAAATCGTTTTTTAACAACTTTGATCCCCCAAACCCCCCTAAAATTTCGAATTTTTTCAAACCCTTTCTTAGTGAGCACCTATCGAAGCCCTAGAGGAAGCTACATAACAAATTTCATTCTAATCCATTAGGTAGTTTTGAAGAAGTCGTTTTTTAATAATTTTGATTCCCCCAAACCCCCCTATAATTTCGAATTTTTTCAAACCCTTTCTTAGTGAGCATCTATGGCCCTAGCGGAAGCTACATACCAAATTTCATTCAAATCCATTCGGTAGTTTTGAAGAAGTAATTTTTTAATAACTTTGATCCCTCCCCAAACCCCTCTAAAATTTCGAATTTTTTCAAACCCTTTTTTATTGAGCACCTATGGCCCTAGAGGAAGCTACGTACCAAATTTCATTCCAATCCGTTCGGTAGTTTTTGAGAAATCGTGATGAATGAGTCAGTGGGTTTTGGCTTTTATATATAGTACCAGGAGACCGAGCTAAAGCTCGATTATAAGCAGGGCTATGATTTCAATAATAAATATTGGATTATTGAGTTTTGAGGTTAGGCCTATAACATTAAACAACTAAATAAAGGGTATATACAACATTAGGTTTACCTGTAATAAAAATACAGTTTAAAGGATTAACCATAATCTCAACGCTATGCCTCAAGTCAGGCCTAAATTAAAGTTTAATATTTCAATATCGATTTAGGCCTAGGGCCTAGTTCGCTCACGTCAATAACTATTATTGCAAATGTCCGTGAACATTGTTTAGGTTAGGCCTATAACATTAAACAACTAAATAAAAGGTATGTTTATTTAGCAGAAGTATTCGTTGCCATGGTAACTATAAATAGATACAACATTTTAGGCTTACCTCTAATAAAATATACAGTTTAAAAGAAAGCAGATGATTATTGTAATGGCATTGAAAACATTTGAATCAGCTGTGCTTTGTATTGTTTAAAATGGACAAATTTCACTTTTTAATTTAATAAAAAGACGTAGAAAACGAATTTTCCCAGACTGGTGACCATTTCCAATCGATTTCTCGTGGCCAAAAGCCCCATATAAAATCAAAAAATGAAAAATCCTTAGACGGAGATTCCAGATTCATTTAGCAGACAAACAATTATCTCTCGCTTTAGAAGATAAGATAGAAGATACCTATTGAATTATATTCATAAATTCACTAAAATTTCACTTGATTATGTGTTTACAGTCATTCGTTGGCTGGACTACTTTTACTTCCTGGCAAATAAGAACGAGTAGGCCTACAATTCGCTGAAGCCAAATGATTTGTTTTGCCTTGCTAAACAATATATTTAGCTCAAGCTATAAATTTCATATTAACTAAACGATCACAACGGTTTTTAATAAAGCAAAGCAAATATTTCTGTTTCAAGCTTAAATAATACAACTGTTTTTTATGAAACAAAGACCAGTAATAGGAATAGGTTACGTGGAATTAGCCCAAACATCCGAGAATCAGTATCAGAATTTTGAGATTGACAAAGATATTTTAGACTAAGATTTCATTGGAGACAGTGAATCAAAGTTAAATTTGAAATAGTTGCACCCATAACTAATTCTTATGTCAAGCAGTGTAAAAAAAATTAAATTCAGCACTCTTTGATTATTTAAAATGTACGGTAAACTGAACATATTTTTTTCAGTGGTAATGTTGATTGTTATCTAGAAAAACTCATGTTGTGGCTTTGTTCAATTAGTAAAATGAGATACGTAACTATAAAAAAATAAGCAGAAAAATGCACTGAACATTTGATATAGGTACTGAAAATTCATAATGCATAGTATCCCTTACGCAAGTATTATTATTGTCATTATTTGTTTTAAAAAAACACACAGGGACTTAAGGCAAGCCTATTACTACTAATTGACACATAAAAAAACCAACAACAACAAATGACACTACTATAACATAAATATTTTCTTACATAACTCTATAGTAGGATAAGTATGATAAAAATATAGCTAGATTTTATTGCAGTGAACTAACATTAAATAAGCAATATTAATTAGCAAATCTTAGATTACAATTTAATTCGATGTATTGAATAATAGCACTGAATACATTTATATTTTCATAATCATCCCTGCCTTAGTAAGCCAAAATGGAAGTAATAAGAATGTCTTACCTTTTTTCTGGCGATTGGCCATGTCACAACAATGTTGTCTTCAATACACAAAACTAAACTTCGCACAAATATAAAGTGCGTAACAATAACAACGAAACACAGTAAGAAAACGCACCCAGTTATAAAATGTTAACACATTCGTAGTTCCATCAACTTCCAAAAAGTAAACAACAACCTTGCATTATACGAACTGACTCCGAACTACCTACTTAAGCAAGCTCTGATACGTATCTAAACTTTAAGATCAGTGGCACTCTAAAGTAAACTATCTCAGGATATTGTTGAATCATTCCAGGGCAAGAACGTCCGGTTGTTTATCTCGTCTTCCTGCGAGACACTTAGAAAATCAATAATTTGTTTATTTATAGCTACGAAAGTCCTAATCGTGACAGCTCGGTTACCACTTGGTCCCAGTAAAGTAAGCAAAGAATCAATGGCGAGTGGATTTCGCAGGCTCATCCAGATGTTGATTAGTTTACTCAAAGTACGTTGCCTATGGAAATGACAGTCTTAACTACTTATGACTAATTACAATTAGCGGCACGTCTGAGTTTTTAAGAAAACTAGAAGGTTTATCACTTTTCTACAAGTAACAACTGTGTTGCCACAAAATTTTTATCAGGAAAAAATAAAAAATTTTAGGTAAATAATGTTCATTTTGTTTCTTACACCAACAATTTAGATTTTCTTGAGGTCGTGTAATAATAAACTGATTTGTATACATTAAGATTTTTTCTTCGCTATTTAAAAAAATTTAAAACCTCTAATACAATTTTTATTTCTGAGGAAGTCTTTTATAGTTGTCAATGGTATTTAAAATATCCTTTTCGACACTCGTATTATATTAATTTTAGTTTAAATTAGGCTTCTTTTCTGCCTTTTTTGAAACATATTTTGTGTTTTTATAAACTAGGCTAATGGCTAAAGTTATGTCCGCCCATCTTCGTCTAGTCTAGGGCGCTCGTCGGTCGCTTGTTAGTGGTAAGTTTTCCCGGGAACTGAGATTTGCTAATTATTGTATATTCATTGCATCACCATCACCAGTAAATGAGCGTAGCTGGCAGATTTTCTGTACTACTTGGGCATGCAGAACAATATTTTCTCTAACCAAGCCGAGGAAGGGTTTTGATAGTCGCAATAATTAATTAGAGTAAAATATTTAATACAATATATCACTTTTATTTTTCTAAAGATTTTCCAGCCAAGGGGCGCACCGGTGTTCCGGTAAACACCGGTAAAATTCCGGGAGTGCACCGGTAAAATTAAATATTACACAAGGTGAATAAATAATATAATACCAATTTATTATATAGAAAAAAGTTATTGGAAAGTTTTGTAAAACTTTGGGTAACATTTTTAATTTACTTTGTAAGTTTTTTTAGTTCCCGTAACATGTGCAGTAATTGCCAAAAAAGTAAAAGTAAAATTTTACAAAGTTTTCGCCTTATCTGGCCAAAATCAATTAAGATGATTTAAAATATGAAGTAACCCAGTGGGTTAACTTTTGGTAATTGTCTTTTAATTTAAATCACCGATGGGTTTATCTGAATTACATGATATAGTTTACTATAATACTAAACTATAAAGTGATGTCCTCAGATACACTGTGTACAACGCACTCGAAACACGCTAACTAGGTGACATAGCTCGTTCCAGACGCACTGTCGGTTATTTAGTGATTGAAGAGACTTGGCAGCAATGGATACAACTTGGCAACAATGGATACAACAGGAAGCAGGAAGAAGTAAATAGACGAATTCAGTCCTCGGATAATGCATACAAAATCGTATTCATAACACTCTTGTGTGTTTAAAAACGACGAACGGGTGACCTCGGATACTGCGAGAAAGGTGGTCGAACAAACACGGTGTGTGTTCGCCACGACTGCAGCGCGCCAAATGGTCAAACGCTGAACTACAGATTCGACGTAGGGAGGCATCTGAGGACATTAAAAGGAAATGGGTTTTTTGCATGAGGCAACTTGAAAAGGGAAGTTATAGAAGAATCTAATGAAATTTGTATCCGAGGACACTAAAAATGTCCTCGGATGCAAAAATGTCCTCGGATACACGGTGAAAACTCAACCCAATGTCCTCGTATACACCACCTGCCACACTCACACACACACACACACACACACACACACGGACAGACATCACCAAAAAACCACTTGTTTGGGTTCAGGGAGTACCAAAATAAATAATTCCACCAAAAATATTTTTGGGTTCAGGAAGCACCAACACAAATAATTCCACTAAACATATTTTGGGGGTTCACTGAGCACCAAAACAGACAATTCCACTAAATAAACTTCAAATTCGAAAATTTTAACGAAAACAATACTTTCTCCATATACTACGTATAGGGTGGAGAAAGCAAAAAAAACAACCACACCTTTAAATTTGTATTTAATTCAATCAGGTTTTAAAAATAAAACAATAGTTTTAAACTGTATATTAATTAGAAAGGCGTTTTTTTAATACGATATTATTTACGACCTTAGGTATAAACTTCCTACTATAAAGCGATAACAGACTGATTAGAAGTCTTCAACGGAAGGAATCAATACCACATTACTAGGGTTGCACTTCCTTTACTTTATTTAATCTAGGTAAAAGCTTTCACAGACAGCGTCTTAAGTGAATTATATTTGTTATTGATTACTCCGATGTGTCTTATTTACTATATTCAAACTTACGTTTGGATTAAATAAATTATACAGTTCACGAAATTATACACAACCACCGTGTAATCGATAAACTGGACTCGATCGTAACATTTTCCGGTTGGTTATTGCAATGCTAAATGCATTTTGAATCGTTGAAAGGAATTTGACACAGTTCTGGCATCTAATTGCGACAACCTTGGAATATCTGATAAATATTACACCAACCACAGAAATGTTACTTTTAAGTAGCCTATACAGGGTGATTCAGAAAAATTCGGCAATGACTCGGAAGCTATATAGCTACAAATAATAAACGAGCAAGTCTTGTATATTTGTATATAAATTTATTTCGGACGGGCATGTCGCTAACGGCTCTAACGATGTTGATGAAAATATGCATATAGGGGTTTTTTGATGTCAGGAATCGAATGCGATAGGTTTTATGAATGAAAAAATGCGCAATTTAACTCTGAACTTCTTTTATATACCACCTTTGAAGTCACTAATTATAGGAGAACAGATATAGATACAATAAAGAGGTTTTACAAACAGATGTTAATCTGTTAATTTTAGCTTCAGATGTTTATAAACTATTTAACAAACATAAATCATTAACAATGTATCAGGTTATATAATTTTCAACTTATTTCTTTATTCAAACACCAAACGTAACTAAAACATTATTTTTGTGCTGTTTAATTACCAGTTCTGAAAACCTTTTCCAGTTTCTGCATTCTTTGCATTTCTATAAAGGTAATATAAATTATCTAATGATTATAATTATTATTGTTATTTCTAAAATACATAAACAATATGAAATATGGCCAATTCGTTCGATATGTTAAATAACCTACATGTATCTATAGAGGTTTTTGAAAGTCAGGATTCAAATGCACTAGGTTTTATATCTGCAAACAAATTCTAGTAAAATGTTAAAACTAATTACACTCATGTTTTTTTTTTGGTTTTATTATTTAAATAAACAGTTCATATGTACGTAAGATCGATATTTATAAATATATATAAATAAATCATTTATAAATATTTATATTTATTCAGTATGTGATTCGTATTCACGTGCATTTCCCTAAAAAGAAAAAACTATTAAAAATAAGTACTGAGCGATGCTCGGTCGGCCAGGTACTAACAAAAAATAAGAAAACAAGTTCATGTTTGAAATTTTCAAACAGCCGCCATTTTTAAACTAATGATTGGATATAATCGCTTATTTTTCTTGAGATATACCATTCCTAGGTTAAACTTCACGCCACGTTTTAACTCAATCAGTCAAATATTTTTTCTCTTATGAATTATTTTGTAAAAAAAATGGCGGGTATCTGGTAATCGAAGCTACGAGAAAAAATATAACTTAATTGTGTTATAGAACTAAAGGAGGTTATATGACTTTTTTAGGTTAGAAGTCGTTGAAAGTGTATATTGAAAAAGTGTTCTTAATTTACTTCGATCTTCAGAAGAAAATCCTCAGGCCTACAAACAACAATCTATACATAACTGGGTATATAGACCACTAAAGAATTTTCAACATTTTGCTCAAAACGAGAAATAAATTTTACAAACGATCAAAACAAAAGATTTTACTTTTTAATTACAGGTCTCAATGATTATAACCCCAAATATTTGAAATACCGTCATTTAATCAAAACTATATTGTTGTTAACTTTAAAATTTATTTCAGTTTTCATCGACAGCAGGCATACATTTGTAAATTAACAGACGCTCAAAGTATATTAGTCTATACAAATAAAATAACTGAGATAGTGATAGTTTAAAATATAGTTTTACGTTTTTAGGCCTTTTTTAGGCTGCCAAAAATTAAAGGGAATGTAAAATACAACGAATTCTAACCTAGAATGCGATCATGCTGCATATTTTAGCCTACATTATTTTTATTACTCAAATACAAAACAACTAACATCCAGACATTAAAAGAAGTTTGTTTTTATTGGAGTTTTAAATCGGCAAACATAACCTCAAAGTATAATATAGGCTAAGTTTTGTTTAAGTATTGCAGATGATGAACGAAATCGACTGTTATAGGCTATGTCTGAAGTTGATTTTATTCCTTTAAAATTTATTCTAATTATACCATGCTCATGCGCAATACATTTTTGTTATTCACGGACGTACGTGCTCTTTCATATAAGTGGCTTAGCAAAAGAAATAGACTAATAACTTTTGCGGATTGACTAGTACCAAAGAGTAGTTCATAGCTTGCCACTTATCCATGTTGTTCTGATAACCAACAATATGTTTTAGAATTTCAGAATTTTAGAACTTCAGCATTCTTTTGACAATTTAGTGAGTCGCTAATATAACGTGTACCACACATACCAGAACCATGCGATGTCAAACTCTTCAAAGATTCAAAAGGATGTAATCGAATCGCCCTCCAGAACCTACTGCCAGAACCGTTTCATATTTACAATGGCGCCGGCTTCTAGTATGGTTTCTTCAGTAAATCTATTGCTGTAGGAAGGAAGAAAATGCAAACGTTCACTATGCCAAAATAGTTACGGTCCTCGAAGCATTCAGGAACAACAACATTTCTGTGCATCTATACAGAGACTTTAATGGGGAGTACACACACTCGTGCCTTGGCACGCCGTGCTTGCTGGTTGAAATGGCCTGGCACGGCAGAGAACCTACAAACAGACAAAGAAAGTGCGGGTTCTGACGTGCTAAAGAAAGGTTGTTTCGTTGTGTTGTTGGACGTTACTTGTTCTGTGAGCACTAATTGTAACAAAAATAAAAACCCGTAAGCAGCACTGCCGCCTTACTATATCCGAATTTTCTTACCACGGAATAACTAGTACTAAATAATTCCTATGAGTTTTGTTCCTTGTTCCGGGAACTGTTCCAAAAATATATTTGCAGAGGATTTTAGTAAATTTAATTGTCTTTCGAATGAAATAGCTCACAAATTGCTCAAGGGCTTATGAGTGGGAGAAATTGCCCAAAACCCTAACACGGATAGTGAAAAAATAACTTATCAGGAACTTCCTATCAATTTTGTTCTTTGTTCCGGGGACTGTACCTGAATTACCTTTGCACAGGATTGTAGTAAATTTAATTACCTTTCGAACGATATAGTTCAAAAATTGCACACTTGCTTATGAGTGGGAGACATTGCGCAAAAACCTGACATGGATAATGACAAAATCATTTATCGGGAGCTTTCTATCAATTTTGTTCCTTGTTCCGGATACTGTACCTGAAATACCTTTGCACAGGATTGTAGTAAATTTAATTACCTTTCGAACGATATAGCTCAAAAACCGCACACGGGGTTATGAGTGGGAGAAATATTGCAATTTCCTCGCTCTAACTTTGCCATTTTGGTTTGAATCAAACAAGCCGCCATTTTGTGTCAAATCGAAAAGTAAAAATGTCAGTGTCTGGGAAATCCTACAAGGACCCTTCCACTATAATTTCAGCTGTTTTTAAGCATATTTTATCAAGGTGGGAAAACCCCATATACTTATATACCCTTAAAACCCTACCCAAAAACGATTAATCGGTATAACTGCGGCATTTTGAATAGGATCGAAAAACAAAAAGAGCGTATCTGAAGAATTCTACTAGGATCCTTTCACCAAAAAATCTGCAATTTTGAAACATATTTACTACCACTTATCAATCCGGCAATAAAACATATACATATAAATTAATGAATTTTGGATATCGTCTCCAAATGGTCTGAAACGGATAGAAACGAAGTTGTACCCTCCTTCGACGAACCGATTTCAAGTTGGGTTGAGTGTAATAGTCGTAATTCTTAAAAAAATCGGCTAAAAACCCAGTGCGGGTGCTGACGTGCTGAAGAAAGATTTTTTCGTTGTGTTTTTGGACGTTACTTGTTCTGTGAGCATTGGTTGTAACAAGAATGAGAAGCAGGCATTGGCTTAGTAGGGCCGATGATATTTTGCAAAAGAATAGAAAATGAAATAGGATATTATGGACTAAGAAATGGCCACAGGAAAAAGACAATTATTCCGAAAAGAAGCTATTGGGACATCTGAGATAAAATAACCCTTATGACTATCGGAATTATCTCAGAGAGGACGATGAAACCTCGCCTATCTAGCAGGTGGAACGACAGCTTTCAAACTATTTTAAAAGCAATCCTGCTAAGTCAATGCACGCCTGCATGGCACGCCGTTCTCTTCACACTAGCACGGCGGGCCATACGCCTACTTTGACGCCAACCAGCAAGCACGGCCTGCCACGGCACGTGTGTGTGTGTGTGTATACATAATTAAAGGTGTCACAACAATAACCCTACACAAAGCCGCCGTACTATTTTGACTGACGAATACTGTTTTAAAACTCTCTCAGATTTATCAAGCTAACGGATACGAAAGCATGTCGGCGTTCCTGAACACGATTACCGTGTCCTTAACAAAGGCTACCTGTTGTTGCCTTGATAGTAAGTACACCAGGGATACTCTGAAACAACTAAGTCGTGGGAGCAGAGAGAATGCAACAGCGGCAAATTGCGATAAGATTGGAGAAATCCACAAGCGTCTTGAAAGAAGAAAATTAAAGTGTAACTAAGTTTATGGTTCCATCACGAAGATGTAATATTATACGAGTCATAAGACAAGCTGATGCTTTAAAAAATGTATTGTTCCACCTAGTGATTAGTAAAAAAGGAACTATATTTAATTGCACGATACATTATACTGATTACGCTGATGATAACAGCCTTGGTATCAAAGAATTCAAAAGGATAATAATTTTAATATTTTTTTTTTATTATTATTTTTCATTCCTTTTATTACAATAAGAAAGACACGATAATACATTAAATACTATAAAATACACAAAAGAGAAAAAAACCAAAACAATAGGCTATTACTTCTAAATCCTAAAACAATAAAAAATTTAGTATACACAACAACAGAAAAAACTTAAGAAGAAATACATTAAATACTATAAAATACACAAAAGAGAAAAAAACCAAAACAATATTACTTCTAAATCCTACAACAATAAAAAAAACTTAATATACACAACAGAAAAAACTTAAGAACAGCTGTGACTCGTGAATTGACTCAATTTAGACAGTTAAGTTTAAACGTTTTAAGGTTTCAACCAACTATTTGGGAAGTTGGTCTTTTCAGGTAGGCGCTGAATAGCTGCATACGTGTACAAAATAAATAATTCGACCACGCAGCTGAACCGCTGACGTGAGTTGAGCAAATTTCCAAAATTAAGTTTATAGGTCTATGTTTTAGGGTTTAAACCAACAATTAATTTGGGAAATAGGTCTACTCACGACGGTGCTGAATAGCTGCAAAATGCTTCGTACGCCATTCCGCATATTGGGAGTATCTTCAATACACAATGTATTGCGTGCTTCTCATGCCATTCCGAATATTAGGAGTATTTTCAACACACAAAACATTGCGTGCTTCGCACGCCAACCCCCGATTTGGGAGTATCTTCAATACACAATGCATTGCGTGCTTCGCATGCCTTTCAGAGTATTGGGAGTATTTTCAACACACAAAACATTGCGTGCTTCGCACGCCAACACCGCGGTAGAATCCACCACATGGCTTTGAACCGGTTACTTCTATGGTATTTTACGTTTTGATCGATTTTGGGGGAACCAAGCGAGCTATAAGGTCGCGTAAAAAAACTAAATGTGCAGAATAACATCGTACGTTAATATTTGTAGAAAAAACTAAAAAAAAACATTCTTGTAGGAAAAATCTAAAAAAAAGTAGGTAATTCCAGACAAAAAACGTGCTTCCGATTGTAGGATTTTTTTTATCTAACGAACTCGTCCGAGCGACGTAGACAACCAACACGCGTACCAAATTTGCACCAAATCGGACTTAAAATGCGGCCGCTAGAGTGCGAACACACATATTATACATATATATATGAATTTTAATGACACCCCAAAAAGTGTTCGGGGGACCATGATCGGTGCTCATTTGCTACTCCTGACCTTAGGTGTTACCATAAGGGTCACAGCAATAGCTCATTTTTCCTTTGGAAATTCGCTAATAATTAGCATTCGTTTGTAGTTCAGTCACGACTCACACCCGATTCGTTCCGATCGGAGGGTTCGGCTTTGCGAGTTTGCACATCAACCTTGAGGCTTCCCATTGTTTACTGCTTCGCTTCGCCCGTAGTGGACAAACCTGCTTTGCAAGTTGGCAGTCGGCCTTGAATCAGAAGCTGTTCCACAATAAAATCCCCCTCAAATATTTGAACAAGTTACTTTTATGGTATTTTACGTTTTGAAGGAATCGTGTAAACATCAAAACGTGCAGAATAATCTCCTATACATTTATTAGCGAATTTCCTGGAAAAGATGAGCTATTGCAGTAACCCTTATGGTGAGACCTAAGGTCGGGAGTAGTAAATGAGCACCGATCATGGTTCCCAGAATTGGGATGTCATTAAGAATTTTATATATACGTGTTGCACTCTAGCAATCGCAATTTAAGTCCGATTTGGTACACAATTTGGTTGTTTACCGCTCCTACATTGGAAGCGGAGTCGATCTGGCCACCAGACCCAACCCGGCCAGACCAG
>JAGFPH010023431.1:0-11952 GCA_018207615.1 Philaenus spumarius
GTGGTTTTTTATCTTATTGTTGCATACGTGATAATATTGGTAAAAATGGAAAATATAGATTAATTCGGGTGAAAATCAATGTAGATTGTTTGCCACTTATATGGATTAACTATAAACCTTTACTCTATATTATTTAATTCGATTATTTATTCACATCTGTGGGGATACCATTGCTGGTTGTAAATATAATTAATTAAGTACAAACATATTGCAAGAAACTACCTCATGTTATATTATTTAGTAATTTCAAGTTTGGAGTAAAGAAGCGCAAAGTGTATAGTAATCCACTGCTGGTGTACACGCTTCATGTACTATGTATGCCCTAGTTACCATGTTTAGTAAAGTGGCTGCCTTATAGAAACTTTCTCACTGAAGATCTACAACCCTTTTGTGTCTGTTGTAAGATAACTCAAAGGTAAAAATTGTTTAATGGAAACCGAATCTTGTGACAGGCAAAAATAAAAGGCATAATTAGTTGCTTCCATAGTGCTCTTTTTTTATTGCCTTAAAGAAAGTGGCCATGTGAGTTAATAAATTTACTTCCACGAAAAGAAAGTATCTACGAAATTAAATACAGAAAATACTTTTGAGGCGTTTGGCCATGAAGTTTATTTTATGATAGTTTGGAATATTGTCACTTTAACCATATTGTGGAATTGAGGGGTACAAATTTTCAAATATGAATCCCTATTTTGTGACTTTTAAAATAAATTCCGTTCAATCTGTTATTAAATTATGATAAAAGCGTCTACTATTGTGCCGAGCAGGATGGTTTAATCTCCTTGGAGTGATCTACTTAGGAATGCAAAAGTATTTTCATAGTCGTTTTCTTATAAATAAATGTTTATTTTGTATTTCAGCAAAATTCTGTGACTATTTATTTAATAATATTGTTAATTTAGTTACGATTGTTACTTGAGCACAACCTGTAAACTATTTGTATGTAATTGTGAGTTATTATTATGCTCACAACAAACATTTTAACAGTGATAATAATTAAAAATAGTTTAATGAATAAAACGTTAAGTCATATTTACAATTATTAAAATTAATCCTTTATTAATGCATATTATCATTTTAATTCTACCCATGATATTCATATTAAAGTTTGTTTAGTTAAGTTAAAAATTGTGGCGTTGAATAGATTATGACCATATAATGTGTGTTGAATTTCAGATCCAATAATACAGGATGTCACAGATATTAAACACCAAACATAATTTTGCACTAAGGTTACAGTACATCCAATTTACTTTTGTTTTATATTGTTATTTTAAAGAAGTGTTTAGGAGTAATGTATTACTCAAACATGTTATCGCATTTTTAGACATTTTATAATTAAAACAATTAACTTTTTCTACATCTGACAACAGTTTTAAATTTATAACTTACGGTTTATGTATGTTTTATCCTATGTTTTTTTATAGTAAACTATGCAATTTCCATATCTTACTTCGTAAGAAAGAAGACCCTCTTTTGTTGTACATACACAAAGCATTCTTGTAAAGGCATTCTACTCCTCCCCTAAACATTTCTCTGCTTCTGTTATAAATGAGGTATTACAAAAAGTAAAGTATGTGAATTCCTAGGGCGTAGGTTAGGGATTATTGCACTTATAAAAGGGGTTATACAATTAAAAACAAAATATCAACAATAATAAGAATATATGTTGTTGTATAATTCTACTGAGGCACAATATTAAATACACACACCAAAACATTTTACGTTATTACATCCTTAAGTTAATAGTGCATACAATAGTGGTATATGTAATCTTGTCAAGTTATATTATCTTCCTCTTGAAAAGTATACTTATTACTTATTTCAGTACGTTTTATTTCCTGTATTTATGTTTAAAATCTCTGTAAATTCATTTTTACTTACACAGAACATAATTTTTCTTATTCAGTCACTAACTAATAAATATGATATTTGTACTTGAAGTGAGGGGGCAGTGGTTAGCCCTAGATAATTAATGTGTATAACTTGTTTCCTTACTGTTAACGTAATTGGAATCGTAAAATGTACGAGGATGAACAGAATACTTTACAACATTTTCACCGAATAAAATAAATGTAATTTAGCGTTTACAATTGGGTTTCTTTTAAAAGACCTTGTTTCACTTATTTCTTGTTTGAAAAGTTATGTGCGCAGTTCTGTTTCAACTGTTAACGGTAACAGTAAAGTGACAACATTCACCTCTTAGTGTACAAACATATTTCACAAATAGAACAAAACTGGATTTGTTGTAGTAATTAAACTGATTGACATTCTGAAAAGGGTATTTTCAAACTCTTTGCAATAGTCTCTTGCAGTTTATTTTGCAAGTGTGGTGCTACTTAATAGCAATGAACATTTCATTGTTTGACCAGTAACTAATTCCAATTTCTAGAATAAAGATCTAATCAAAACGACTATAAAGGAACCGTATTTAAACATAACGATTAAAAACATCTTTGCAAGAAATCAACGAGGAAAAGAATAAAATATAATAAAAGAACTACAACTAATTTATCGGACAATTTAAAAGCAGGATTTGGTAAATAGTAGAACAACAGCATCAAGGAAGCCAAACAACGAGTAACTTTTGTATCTAATGCTTGGAGGAAGTTAATTGGAAGAACGAGTTTATTAGTAAAACTTGAGAGCAGTTTGCCAATCGTAAGCTTTATAATACGGTAAATTTCAAATTTTAAACATAATAATGTTGTAAAAAATAGTAGTTCGTTTAATTCTCTTCCAAACAATTATCGAACTTTCAATTTCAGTTAAAAAAAACTGCAATCTTTAATTGATTTACTTATATTAATAACTTCTTGATGAATAATCGATGTAGGGCATTAAATTATTTTATTATAGAACTTGACATTTATATAAAGTCTGTAAGTCTGTTATAATATATATTCATAATAAATATACAAACTCATGAATCTCAATGTCGACAATATATTTTGAATATAACGAAACAATATTGAGTTTATTATTATTATTATTATTCGTTTACTACGTTGTTTGGTTTTGTTTTATTGCGAATCTGATATAATTTGATGTAGTCTATGAACCTATGCATGCAGTTCTGATAATACAAAATTAAAACCATAATCTATTTTTGTGCTATAACTTTAAAAAAAAGGAAAGAAATGTAGCAATAATTTGTGGTGCATATTATTATTTCTTATAGAGTATATCTACTGTCTAATGTGAGCTATAAACTAGAGAATGCTATTTTCATAACCTAAAAATATACTAGTGTTTATTCCTTTAGACATTTTTACTTTTATTTGTAAACCTAATCCAATATGTTGTTTGTCCATCACTCTATAGAAGATGTTGTTTATTTTTATCTTTTAATGTGTACTTTTCTGATGACTAAATGAATTAAATTCGTTTATAATGAATTAAACTTTTAAATGTTGAAATTAACAATTTGAAAAATGTTAGTCAAATTTTCTTAATAAATCTCTTTAATGAAAGTGCGAAGTTATAATTTCTATTACTTTTTAAAATGTTATTCTTCATTAAAATGTGTTACTTCATTTTTTATTATTTACAAAATAAATATATATATATATTATAGTAAAAAATGTCTAGACTTTAAAAGTTATAATTCACTTGGGTTTTTAGATTTAAAATTAGACATTTAAAATATAATAGGCCTGATAAATCTGCTATGGCTAAGCATTGTTTAGATGAAAATCATCATTTTAAAATAGAAAATTCTAAACTGTTAAAAAATGTAACTAAACCCAACACATTGGACGCTTGGGAAACTCTTTATATTAACAAATACCGTAACATAATTGTGAATAATGAATTAGGTCCATTACAGAAGTCTTTATTAATGTAATAATACTATGTTTTGTTAAATATTAATATTAGTTTAGCAATCTTATTTAAGTTATATTGTTATTGTTAAGATATTTGATTAACGGTAGGCGGTGGTTACCGCCTTAACATAGGTTTAGGACACGCCCCCTATAGGGTACGCCCCTTCTGGTAAGGTATTTATACGGTGTGTTTTCACACTGTTAGATCAGTTATAGTTTGGTTACTGTAGCCCGTGCATCACTGAGGATGGCGACATTGTCGTTGAAACGCGTTTGAGGTTAGTAAACGTATTTATTGTGAGATTTTGTGTTCAGGTTTTATTTTATCTAAGTTACTTTCTCACAAGTCAAGCTCATTTGTTTATTAGATTAGTTTAAATTTTAAAAAAACTAAATTTAAAAGAGAACATGTATGTGATTTGTAGTAGACAGTTTTCTCTCTAGGTACCAGTGACAGCAAAACAACAAAGATTTTTTTTTACTAAAGGGTAGAAACAATATTTTTACTCCCTTTGGGAAATTACGAAGTCAGAGCTCAATAATTGAAATCTGTATTTTAATTCGACGATATTTTTATTTCAACTTTTCTCGAAGTTTTAGAAAGATATATAGAGTAAAGTCAGCAAATATATAATGCAGTGCAATCCTATGTATGGAGGTAGTTACTAAACAATTGATTCAAATTGGTCGGCAATTATAACAATCCTTGTTTCTGCAAACTATTGTTCTGCGAAATGGATGTCACGTGGAAAACAAATCGTTGATTGGAAACAGCTACATCATCATTATTTATACGACAAAGAATGTTACCCTGCAGCTTAAAATAAAAAGGAGCATTAGTACCTATTTTCTATAAAGATTAAAACAAATTTTGTGTTTCTTTTGTATACATATTCTAAAATATCTGTTTATTGTTTCTATTTTCAATTTAATGTTTTATTAAGTTAGTTATGTTATCACAAAACCTCCATCCTACAAACTCAATCCCTTCAATATTTGGTGATTTTGGGACATGTTTCTAAGAAAAAATTAATGATATGATTCAAAAATGTCGCAAGCAGTACTATTGAAACATAATAAAAAATTTAATCAAATGTTCACTAGTTTCCAGAAAAGCTGGCTATGTTGTCACATGAAGTACACGTTTTATTTTTAAATCTAGAAAATAATAATTTTCAACACCACAACAGGCATATTGAATTGTTCATTAACAGTTATAATTTTAAAGAAAAAATATTTATATTACATTTAAATTTTCTACATTTAACTTATAACCAAATGACACCTTAAATAAAATATAAAATAACCACTTCCTTAGTTGAAAAAAAAGACAATCTTTAATTGAAACTACATTATATATCATTATGCAACTGAATAAATCTAGCCTAAATAATCTAAGGTTTTAGACGAAAATATTTATTTGATTTATTAGTTTTCAAATGTTTGAAGTTCAATGATTTTATTTATAACTAGTTCGCTTCGCTAGCAGTTGGAAAATTGTACATAATCTAAAAAAAACTGGTAGTTGTGAAGAATTATAATATAACCTGATTCTAATAATTAGCCCAATTGGTGTTTTGGTTCATTGTAGGCCCACCCTAAAATTATTTTCAGTTTTTGATCCAAATTAGCTGTTTTATATATAATAGGTTTGTAACAACCAATGTTTGAATTGAATTAAAATATAGTTAGCATTTTTCGTTGATTTTTGTTTGTGTTTGTGTTTGTTTTTAGTTTGTCAATGTAACCTCAAAAAGGTAATACTCTTCAAATTTTCTAAGTAATGTTGCTATGGTAATGAAAGTAAACAAACATGATGTGTTGCTAAGTTTTTTATACGAACAGCTGTTTTTGTGCCCCTGATAAAATCAGCTGTTTTTGATAAAATCAATAGAAATCTTTCTTCCATAAGATTAACATTGAAACTTTGAGGGCCACTGGGGCGTAGCCCTAATGTCCTAGGACTTTGGTAAATGGCCTAAAACCTTCCCAGGGTTAACCTGTGTTACTATGCAAAATTTAAAAACAATCGGATGAATGGTATACGAACGCAAAGTGGACAAAGAACCAAAAGAAACCCCCCATAAGGAATACACAGCAGAAATTTGCATTTGATTATAACGTTTGTAAGGCGAAAGATATATGATTTGTAATGCTTGATGACATATCTGTGAATGATTACCTGCAATTTAAAAAAAAATAAGGAAATCGGCCGGATAGAATGGCCGTACTGACTGCCACACGTTTTCATAAATTCTTTCAATTAATATAAATTGTATTCCTATGTTAATTACTTCGCCTCATATCAAATACGTATCCAAGCAAAGTACACCTGTTGTAAATATGTTTATTACAGTCATTTTTTAAATAGAAGAAAAATCTAAGCCGTCATATTAAACAAAATATGAATTTTAAAATTTATTTAATTTAATATCTATATATTTCATCAATCTTGTTTCATAAATATATTTTCCTTTGCATATATTTAGATTTAAATAATTTTAAAGTTCACCTCACCCTTCAGTTTAAAATTAGTATAATTAGTATTTTTAGGACTCAACTAAATATTCTGTTCAGAAAACCACTAGCAAATTGTACACAAATGTGAAGTGAATTTTCTCAAAAGCATTTATATATTTCCTTCGTTTTAGATATTTGCTGTGGTTTTAAGTTCATTTCAAAATCTGTATAGGTCGAGTGACAACTCCTAGGTGTGTTAGTGTTAAAAGGAAGTCACGTGACGGATATTAAATATACGGTAACTTTTTGTTAATAATATGAGATTTAAAAATAAATTAACCTTTTTTTCTAACATTTATATAAAAAGGAAAACAATGCAAAGTAATTACCGATGCCTAAAAAAGTACTAAAGGAATATTAACAAAACATACAGTTAATACCGTTTGTGATAAAGAACATATATTATAGTCAAAATTTATGTTTTATGAAAATAATTTGTGATACTTAGATAACTGTACAGAGGATAAAGGAACTTTTAATAAAATATAACGTATTTACAATGAAGTTTGTATTTTCAATAAGTACCATATTTACAAGCAACACATAGAGACTGCCATGGTTTGACTTCCATAAAATAAAGGTTAAATATAACATTTAGCTATCTAAGATCGCTGTGTGTTTCTCGTAGCTTTAGTGTAGTTCATGTTACACTTGTAGTGCAAATAAATTTTAAATTACAGTTTTTAAATTTTAAATAAGTTCTGGATGTAAATACAAAATTAGTTCAAGAAACATAGTAATAATATAAAACAGCCACAGTTGTTTTTCAGTATTATAATCTAAAACAATTACATTTTAATAAAAGTATGTATTATATATTATACTTATTTTTTTTACTAAACTTATAATTATTATGCTAGTAGAATTTCTTAAACTAATAACTAAATATTTCTAATGTAGCCAACATATTACAAAAAAGTATAAATAAATTTGAATTACCTTTTCTGGTACGTGTTGCTAATTTAATTTTAATAGTATTTGTATTACTTCAGTTTCAACACAATATAAACACAAAATTATTTAGAGCAACAATGTGATAATGTAAAACAGCTAATTTTGATTCTCAGTATTGTAAACTACATCATTTAGAATTAAATAAAAAATCCTTTTATCTTCTTACTATATACTTTATTATATATTTTTTCAAAACTAATTATTACAAATGTAGCACACAAATTATAATTTTTACCACAATATTTAATTAAAGGTATTTGATGATAAACCCAAGAAGCTTGAAACTGAAGTTGACCAAATACTACTAACTTAATATCAGTGAGGGGGAATTACCAGGGCAATACAAATTTATTTATAAAAACTAAATAATTTATTTTGATTTTAAACATACATTTATTGGCCCTAGCCCTAGGAAGTAAATTATTCTCCATTTGTTACGTTTAATTTTCAACGTACAGATAGTATAGAATAATCCCACCATAAATAGTTTATCAATCATACCACCAGCAACATTATACAGCTTCAATCAGAACACAGGCGGAGTGTATTTCCACGTTTTTTAATATAAACAAGTTCAATGGAATATGACTGCCATGTAATACCACTGACAATGCAAGCGTTGCGAATACATGAAACACTAAACTATTGAAAGTGCATTTCAGTTCTTTATATTTAATGTTGACAACAGCAGTTGAACGCAAATGTATTAACAGCAAGTGCGATGCCTGTTATACAACTCTATCTTACAACTGCCAAAAAATATACCAACATATATTATAATGTTTATACAAATGGTTATGGTATAATGTTTAGCATATTGCTAGATTTATTGAAAGTATGGCATCTGTAATTAAATAACATGTGCGGAAACTAAAAAGCCCGGTAAATGAAAATAAACAGTTAAATATTATGCTTCCAAGAAAATCACATCATTTTAATGACGTTGGAAAGTTTTACTAAACCTACATATACTTATAGGTTAGAGACTTACCGTCACCAATAGTCTATTTTTCGTAGGTATTTCACTACAACCGTTTCGGCTATTCAGCCATTTTCGAGTGTTTTCTGGGTAGTTCCCGTTGTCTCAGATTAAAAACACACAAATCACGCAACACACAACACATAACACACACACAAGTTCTTTAAACATTTATTATAACCATGTAGTAGGCCTAATGTCACACCGTGTACTGCCAGTGCTAACTACCTGTGCATTGGTGGTAGGTAGGGAGCGGTGGGGTGGTGGGTTAGTTCTTATTTATATGCGTTATTATTGTATCGTAAATTAGATGTGATTCAAATTTTAATTTTTCATTTAACAGTGAACTACTGTTGTCTTTTGTTCGTTCATATAGTTCATACTCCTTTAATGCGTCCATTAGTTTCCCATTCTCACAATGCTGAAGTATTTTAATTGGTTTTTCGATGACTGAGTATTTATGATCTGTTTAGATTATGTGTTTAGTAAGCTTAGACTCGACTTTTGCTGGATTAGTCAGTAGTGAAGTTGTTTGTATGTGGTATTTAAATCGTTGTTTAAAAGACCTGCCTGTTTGTCCTATATTTATCTTTGCACAATCAGAGCATGGTAATTCATAAATACCCTTGTTTCGAATTTTTTGTCATGGGTTTTATTTTTATTTCTTGCGTTACGCAGATAATTTTTAGTTTTATATGCAATTATGTATCCTTTTTTTTTTAATATGTTTCTTGTTATATGTTCTAAATCGTAGTTGTAATCTACCATAACTTATTTATATTTTTCTTTTTTCTTTATGTTTAGGTGTTTGTTTTCCTGCTTTTTATATAATCTGTCAAAAATATATGGGTCGTATCCATTTCTGATGGATATTTGTTTTATGGTATTTAATTCTTCTTGGAAGTCTTTATGGTTCATATGTGTGGTTCTTAATGTACGTATTAGGCTATTATATGCTGCTAATTTGTGAGGTATCGGATAATTTTATGTAGCGTGGATGGTGTGTTCAGTTAGTGTTGGTTTCCTGTATACTTTGAACTGGTGTTTATAATTTACTTTTGTTACGGTAAGGTCGAGATAATTTATGCTATTTATAAACGGGAACTACCCAGCAAACACTTGCAGCTATACCTTTGCAGCTATAGTTTAAATTGTTGATTTGTTTTATTAATTGACTTGAAGTAATAATATCGTTCTAAACATATTTTGTGAGCACAAACAAGCAGCTTCCTACTTAAAAATAAGTACCACCAAAATTTTGGTAAGAATCAACGTTCGTAACATCATAAAGACGATTTGCACAACCTAGTTAACAGTGATAAATATGTGTCTTTACGTTAACACAAAAGTAAAGGTTAGAAGTTCTATTTGGATATGCAGATTTGTTTAGTTTTGATGATAACTATTCTTGAACCAGTTACTAGAAAGCTAAAGTACACAGTTTCACCATAGCAATATACATATATATGTTTACCAAACTACTGAAAGTTATACGTTTATTATGAATTATATTTATTCGGATTGAACCAAATTAAACATTAATAAAATGAAAGCAGCAGTTTTTGGTTTTAAAACAATGTTTATGGTTGCTTGGCCACGTTGCCTAATAATACTTTCTATTTGAGGTTAATTAACGCTGTAATGGTTCTTACTACTCCTGAACAAATGTGTGTAGTAAACTATTATTTTCGGCCACACGGAACAAGTCGTTCAGTTGATCCTACGAAAAAAACAAAATCAGTTGGAGGACAATTTCTGAACAGTGTCAAGAACAATTTACAAACACCTGCAAAATAATGCCAGCCGTAGTGACAAGATTTGATGCCAACTGTTTGCTTTATGAAATTTGTTCTTATTTTATTGGTATACTATACATACAAAAGGAATTTCGTTTTAAAATAACTTTAAAAAATTATTTTACGATGATAATGTTTATTTCTTATAGTTTTATAAAAAGCAAACAGAAAATTTATTTTATACAAAAGTGTGTGTCTAACGATGTAGAGAAAGTGAAGTTAATTTGTTTCTAGACAAAAGAACCTTGCATTCCACATGCAACTGTTTTGCGTATGTACGAAACCTTTGCATTTCAAACGGTGCAGTTTACTATAGTGCAAGAAATGATAGACTCTGATAGTCCACCGACAGACTAAAACCACACTGACAACCAGACTAGGTTTATCAGATCTGACAACTCTCGATTATTACGTTTAGGAATTTATCTAGGATACAACCTAAAATCCACCTTTACCAGCTTTTCTCTCTAAGCCCGACATTAAATTCTGGTTTGGCATTTCGTTGACTTTAGATCTGATGTCTGCAAAATCACCGATGGAACGTATATTAAACTTAATTTTATTGTAAGGCTAAAGCTTGAAATTTTTGTTGAAATAACCTCTGTAGGTAGTAGACTATGATTAAATGCATACGGCTTAGTAGAGTTATAAAATATTTTTTTAAAGAACGCTGAGTTATTTTAATTTTGGAGTAATATTATTTGCGCTTAATCATTTGGCACGCCGAATTGAAAACTTTTAACTTTTTTAGTTTCTATATATATATATATATATATATATATAAATACTTCATTAATTTACATGATACAATTTTATGTTTTCCAATTTTTTCAATTTCAAAAACGTAATATACAGTGGGTCATAAATATCAGCCCCTGCTCTAAATGTTTAACTTTAAGAAACCGTATTTAGTATTTTTCTTACTTCAAATGCATGTAATAGGTTTTTATCAATTTTTCTTTTTCGCAATTATACTTATTGAACCGTCCACTAATACTTCTTAAACAGATACTCTCTGAAATTACTTTCTTATTTACGGTTGAGTTCAGGACGTACTGTATATTTTGTGTGAATATTAATATTTGAATTACTTAGACAATTTTGTTTACTTTATACTACAAATGCTGACTGTAAACTAACAGTTTAAAATACTACTAAAGTATTTAAATGTATTTGGGAATGGCTCTTAAGAGATATACTCCAATAATACACAGAAATAAATACACTGGAGCTGAAGTAAAGATAAATGTACTTCGACCAACAATGAAAGTGTCGTAATTATTCTGCAGTAAATAGAAATGGGTTTTAATAATTCTAGTATGCACAATTTATACAAGTTTTAAATTGTACGGTTTAGTTTGAGTTGGCAGTTGAAATACAATTACTTTCTGTACAGAATCTAATTTCAAAATTACAAATGCATTTATATTTGGGCACATAAAAAAATTATGTAATTATTAAGTTAATTCTTAAATATTTGTACATATCATATTATATTAAGATGTTTAATTTATTCTAACGTACTATCTCATGACGTTATTACTATAAAGTCGCGTGCCGTACCACTAAAAAATATGTGACGTCACGCACCCGTTTCCAACACTACTCATGTTATATAAAGGTGTTTCATTTACTCTAAGGAAAGGCAATAGATTTTGCGTACGTATATCTAACTTAAACAATATTAGTTTAGCATATATATGTTCAAACAAACTTCTCAGTGTTGCCAAACCTGATCATCTTGTTTATCATTTTGGTCAAGCTGTTTTGGTCAAATCATAACAATATATTGTCTCAAAGAAGGATGATATACGTCTACACCAAGCCACGAAATAACTTGCTAATGTGCTTCGTTCTCGCTTTCATCTGTCTCTTG
>JAGFPH010023432.1:0-11952 GCA_018207615.1 Philaenus spumarius
TTGGTGTTGTTTATTCCATAATTCATGGTGTTTAAAGAATAAATAAATCCTTGAACGGAATACAAAATTCCGAAAGTATACGTGCAAAAATTTGCGTCTTTTTTGTTTACCGTCGGATTTTCTTCAAATTTTGTATATAATTGGTCGTTAGTATGCCATGAACGTATACGTATCAAAAATACTTAATTTTGTCTTTTTAACCAATGTCACATGTTTGTTGAAAGTAAAGAAACCCATGAGCGTCGGGCGGCAGTCGAAAAATTATCTAACTGATTTGATCCTGAGCGGCGAGCGTTAGCCAACGCACATCCGCCGCTTGTATCGTAGCCAGCCAATCGTGTTTAACAAGGAAACTCCATCAGTTAGATAATTTTCGTGCGCCGCTTGCACCTGCTACTGCAGCCTGCCGCCCGCCGCCCACCGCTCACCGCTCGTATCGTAGCCGAGGCTTATTGAGTGAAGCTCTGATTTTTAGACATAAGCCCCGAAACGAGTAAGAAAAAGAAAATAGAAGTCACAGATGATGTGACGATGTAACTTATCACTTAGGCCTATAACCTATAACCATATTATTGTGAGTGAGAACAATATTTGTTCACCATACAATACTTTTGACTTTAATGTAATTCAACAAATCTATTTCAGATTTCAATTTTATTCCGAAATTAAAACGTGCGTAGGCCTACAAGCCTCAATATAATATGTTTATTTATTACTTGCGGAATTATTGGCGGTT
This sequence comes from Philaenus spumarius, assembly GCA_018207615.1. NCBI lineage: Eukaryota > Metazoa > Arthropoda > Insecta > Hemiptera > Aphrophoridae > Philaenus > Philaenus spumarius. Next base: position 737 of record JAGFPH010023432.1, read on the forward strand.
AGATTTTTTTTTTTTTTAAGAAAGAGGTTATTTTTGAAGTTCGTTTCATATTCGTTCAAAACTATTTCTCAATAAAATATGAAACAAAAATACACCAACAAATTAGAAAACTTGATCGGTTTTTGAAGTAAACAACTAGCCAAAAGAGCTAAGGAAACCATAGACCAGATATTTTAATAGATAAGTTGCTTAGAACGCCGAAAACGAAGCAAGGCGAGACGTGCGCAATACATCGGCAGAAAGGTGAACCAACCGATTCAACTTCAATACGCAAAAAACAAACTTGGAACTGCAACATTTCTTTCCCGATCAATTTTTCTACGCGACATTCTCGCGTTTTTCCGGTAGAAATCAGAACGTAATAAGACACGTAAAATTTTTGTTTCGGAGTTCGGGGAGGGGGGATATTGCCCCCTTTGCCCCCCCCTGGATCCGCGCCTGGGCAACACTGCCACACTCACAGTGTGGGAGAAAGACTCATCTAAATGGCTAATACCTTTGATTATGGACGTTCAGATTCAGTTTCTCCTCAGATACGGTACATATTTAGAATTTAAATAGACATGATAAAATGTTGTTTGGGTTTCTAAGGAGAAATGTAATGCTTTCAGTTTTAAGAAATAAACAAACTGACCTCACACTCCCCCTCCCCCACTTCTTACAGGAAGTTTACTTCCTGTAGATATAGCATGTTACCTTCAAGCTCCAAGGTCAGTTCTATCTCGATTAACTCTCTCTCTCTTTTCGTTAAAAGCAATGCTCCTAAAAGCAATCTAAATTTAAAACGCTAGAGGGCAGCACATTATCGGTGAAATTGAAGCACAAGTTCAAGTAGTGTCAAATGTTTCACGAACGGATGCGCTGGCGTATTCTCTCACCGTATAGTCCATAAGGTGGGATATCTGTATGTATAATCATTGACTATGTAAGCATATTTTATAGTCAATGGTATAATCAAGGGTTTTATGTACAGTGATTAGATAGAGACAGGATCTAGTGACCTTGAGTGTGGCCAACGAGCGCTGGCCGCCATATTGTTTCCAACTCATCACGGGTTTATATTAGCGTAGGGACGATTTTTCACATTTAACTCCAATTTCCGCTTCAAAATTATTGTTCTTATGCAATTAGATTAATACATTGTCACAAAAATGGTCAAATATTTAAAAAAAATTCGATATGTTTTCCTCACTAAATGAATGAATACAGAAAATACCGGCTGGCACTCTTTTACTACTCGTGCACATTATCATTTAAACATCTGTATAATCTAATTAATTTTAGTGAAGTACATACTATTATTCATTTTCTTCATCAGAAAAGTACAAGCAACATTTCTGAGTAGTTGAATTTTTAACAATTAATTATAAACAACAATTTGAGTAGTTTAGTACAAATGGAACAAAACTATACTGTGGTACATTTAGCCCATTGAAATGTCAAAAGTTTGCCCTTTGAAAAATACCTTAAGTTTTTTTAAATTATAAATACAATATTAGAAAATGTAAAACCCTGTTTTAAAAGAAACAATTAAAAATGTTTTTTTTCCAAAAATACATTTTTGGCAAAAAATATTAATTTCAGCAAAATACAAAAGTTTACGTATTTAAAAAAAATATATGCATACTTCAAAATGCAAAATTATGGTTTCTAAACTATATTATAAAGGATACATATATGCTACCCAAAAATAACTTCAAGTGTAATTTTGTGTGTTGTTTTATATATATTTTGTCTTCTAAAAACTAGTAGGCCTATTAGTTTTTCCACGAGTAAAAAGTTCATAAAAACACAAAATATGTTTCCGACAAGGCATAAAATGAAGCCTAATATATTCTAAATAGGCACACACAAAAATATAGTAAACACATTATTTAGTGAGTAGGCTATTGAAAAGAAAAATTATGGCGAGTAGGTGTATTGTAAATTTTATCTTAAAAAGTTAAAAGAAACAAAATATGTTCCAAAAAGGTATAAAACGAAGCCTAATTTATTATAAACAAAAATATATTAGGGCTACCACATTATTTTGTAAATAGGCTATTACAGAAAGAAATAGGTAGGCCTAGTTATAGTTTTCACGTAGTCAAGTAATTGATATTAGCCTACAGTGACAAGAGATAAAAGTAGACTACAATGTAATAAACCATGTACCAAATAAATCAATCTCCTGAGTACAATGATTATATAATATAACTTATTACCTAAATATTACTTTAGATATAGGCTACAAAGTTTTTTTTATTATTATTAAAGGAGTACTCTTTGCCAGAAAGAAGGTTAATGGGAGGAGTGAAAATAATAAATACAATCATATACAAGGAAAAATAATTGTGGACAAACTTTATTTTAGGTTTACATCACTATTTACATTTTGTCTTCTTAATACTTGTACTTAATTAATACTGTCAAAACCACTAAAAGGGCCAGTTATCTGTAGACTGTAATTTCAGTTTTCACTAAGTTAACACTAAATTACAACTGAATTATTTAATAAACTTAATAATTAAATCATAAACTAGGAAAAACCATACAAAAAGCAAGAAAAACAATGAAATAACAGCAGCAATATCACGAAAATTACTAATTCCTATTTAAATAACATTATTACTGTAAGCAGAAAAATGGAAACAATATGGCGCAGCCAGTAGAAAACAAGACGTTCGTTGACCACACTGTCTCTATCTAGTCACTGTAGTTTTATGTACAGTGACAATGACTAGGTAGGCCTAGAGATACAGTGCGGCTATAATATATGAAATTGGCCGCCTTGTTTATCCTAAAAGTAATGCCATCTGCTCAGAATTATAATGTAAAGAATAGTGTAGTATCTCTTTGTTATTATAAGAGAAACTACCTCTTTGTTTTTTTTATAAAGGAAAAAACATGCGATTTAATTGTCACAGTTTGATATTTAAATTAAATAATAAAAATTGTGTTTCTTCTTGAAAAGTGTATTCTGTTATTTCGTGCAAAATACAGTGACTGGATAGATACAGTGTGGCCATATGAATGCGGCCGCCATGTTTATCCTAAAAGTAATGTCAACTGCTCAGAAGTATAATGTAAATAATAGTGTTGTACCTCACTGCATTTGTTATTACTATTTCTGCTAAGATGCTTGAAACATTTGTCTTCTTGCTTATCCGCCTTTCTTAGCTTTGTCTTTTCTTCGCCTGACGCGTTTCAGGCGAAGAAAAGACAAAGCTAAGAAAGGCGGATAAACAAGAAGACAAAAGCAATGAATACTTAAATGTTAAGAAGCGCAGGTCTTATGGATTCAATTCTAATAGATTTTACAAACTTGGCGCCCTAAAGATTAGTAGTTGGGCACGACTCCGAGAGGAAGCGCTGGCAAACCATTTAGCGTGCGGTGGAGAGCGAGAGAGTGTTTCTCCCCTCTCCCTCTCACTCGGTCTACGATTGGCTAGTCGGACTAACATTTAAGTATTCATTGACAAAAGTGTTGTACCTCTTTGTAATTATAAGAGAAATGACCTCTTTGTTTTTTTTATATAGGGAAAACATGCGATTTAATTGTTACAGTTTGATATTTATATTGAAATAAATAATACAAACTGTGTTTTTCTTCTTAAAAAGTGTATTTTCTTATTTCGTGTAAAAAGATATAACAAATATAATATAAACAGATAAGAATTTAGGTTAAACATGGTTGCCGGCCAACAGGAAACAAGACCTCACTTGGCCTCACTGTTTCTATCTAGTCACTGTAGTTTTATGTAAAAGTGTTATTGTATCGTCTACAATTTTTTTGTTTCGGAACTCATTGGTAAGAGAATTGTTTTGTTTTATTCTAAAATTTTGTAACTCAAGTAACTTTTATTTGGTTTCGAAGTTTATTTTTCACAAAAACTAAGCCTATTATTTCTAAAAAATGTAAAACAAACATGGTTTATACTCTGATAGTTTGTGTATTTCTGTTTTATGGTATTTGTGCGAACTCACAATTAAAAATTAAGTAATATTTCAATTCGTTCAAAAGAGAAAGTTGCACCTATTATTTCTAATAAGAGTGTGCTCTTAAAAATTGCACAAGTAGGCCTACAAAACGTTCTTGGTTAGATAAAAATGAATGTGTATTGCGGGAGCACAACTTTCGCTTTAGAACGAATTGATATACTGTATTACTTAATTTTTAATTGTGTGTAAAAAATGAAGGAATGAGCTACTCAATTATTTTATTAAATTAACCTATAATAATTAATGGTTCTAAGTTAAATCAATAAATTTTGATGCTGCCTTACTAACCTCTATGATCCACTTCAATAACCACACAAAACCAAATTATTGTTAGAAAAGTAGAATTCAACAAAGGATATAGCCTTATAGCAAAGTTTATAATTTTGTTAAATACTCGTGCTAGATATGCTTTTTCCACTTCCATGAAGGCTTGTCTCGAGTCTGGGGTTCATGGTAGGCTATCGTTTACTTCACGCGAGTATAAACGTGTGAAACATGGGGGAGTGGGGGATTATACGTATGATGCGAGCTATTGCCATGTCCTCTTTTTTTTAGAGTATTTAACTAAAAACAATATTACCGTATGTATTTTACGATACGTTGTAAGATTTAGTGAATCTGTACGTAGTACAGTGAAGTTACTGTTTGCTAAACAGTTTGAGTAGGGATAGTGCGAAGCAATTATAATGTTCGTCCACTGCGCTGCTATTGGAACCTTCAACACAGTTGCTCAGGTTCGATCCTAGTTAGGGGCGTTCGGCTTAGACGCTTTAGACTGCTAAAATGTCTTCATTAGTCTAACTGGCATTACTTGAGGATGCTATTTGTATTTGTTTTCCTCCTTTCAATCGGATACTGTGTAGGTTGTGAGTACTGCGCCGACGCTATCGAAATCAATAAATCTTTATTGAAATAAATTATCTGTTCGCACCGAGTGTTCTAGATTTAGTAATGCAGTTTAGAGCACGTTTTTACCATATTTTGTTTTAGGAAATATAATAGTATTAGTATAACGCACACGCACATGTCGGACATGTCCGCTTCAGAGATGTGTCATACAGTTTGTGTATGCTTATTTGTTTAGGACTTTGTTATCAACTCCTATAAAAGCGAGTGTACGTGTGTACCTACATATGTACGTACGTGAGTAACATATATAAGCATATATACCACTCAGTAGTAATAGGGGCACTCTGGTCAGACGGTCAAAGGTCACGGTCCAAAGGTCAACCTGGGAATAGCGCTAATTTTTGGCTTCTTATGTAAACAAAGATAAGATAAGTAAACAAAGATAAGGATTAAGTAAACAAAGATAAGGATTGTGTAAACAAAGATAAGGATTAAGTAAACAGTCCAAAGGTCATAGATAATAAATAGTGCTAATTTTTGACTGCTTGTGTCAACAAAGATAAGGTAAGTAAATAATTAGTCTGTCGCTCAAAGTTCATCCGGGGTTTGGTCCAGTAAGTCAACAAAGATAAGATAAGATAAGTAAACAAAGATAAGAAATAATTCTAATTTTGGTTTCTTGTGCCAACAAAGATAAGGTAAGTAAATAATTAGTCTATCGCTCAAAGTTCAACCGGGGTCTGGACCAATATGTCAACAAATCAAAGTAAATAAGAGATTAATTTATGTAAATAATTAGTCTGTCACTCAAAGTTCAACCGGAGTTTGGTCCAGTGTATAATCTAGGTCAACGACTTAGTGAATCATTTAGTAAATTTCCATTCGAACAATGTTCAATTCGTTATCTGTTTACTTCAAACAGGCCTCTTAACCTGTGACTCACATGTTTTGAATGACTACGATAACAACCCAAAGTCCGTATCTGTGTTATTTACCAAATCAATGTACAGAGTTTTAGAAAGCGTTCTCTCACTATATAATCCCCTACATTTTATCAACGGGCTATCAGTTTTATCTGGAGTTTATGCGAGTGCGTTACAAAGTGAAGTGTGAGTAGAAGTTTGAAGTGTTAGTTCAAGTGATATTTCAAAAACGTTTAAATACAACTTTCATAGTTAAGTGTTAGTGAATTAAGTGTTTGTGTTTAAAGTGTAAGTACTTAACTATTCAAATTTATACTATAGTTTTAGCTTAACTTATTACTTAAACATTTTCTATTCTTTAACATAACCATATTTGTTTTATAATTGTTACTTTAATTTAAAATATTCAAAATGGCCTTTTTTACCGACGATATATCTTTATCAGATCTTATTGATGTGTACATGGCAGATCCTGTAGATGGAATTGAATTTGCCGAGATTGCAGAATTTATCGATTTACCATCACCCCCAAGAACACCTGAAGTTGTTACTAACTCTCCTGAACCGATTTTGTCACCTCCATCGCCATTTGCAAACTCGTTAAGCCCTCAACCTAACTGTAGCCGTGATATGCCAACATATTTTAATTCACCGGCAACCCCACAACCTAGCCGTGACATGCAAGTAGGTGAAGGCCAAGATGCTTTCGAAATCATAAACGATATTTCAAAAAAATATAAAAAATTTGAAACAGATGCGAGAGAGATAACATTAAAGTTTAGGGAGCCTACCGCAAATGAAAGTTTAAACCTTTGGCTTAAGGATATGTTTAACTCTCTAATAGAATTTGTAAAACTAAGTGTAAATAATGAGGACAAAGTCGGTCTTACAATTACTAATTCTGAAAAACCAGGACAAAGACCAATAGGTATTAGCATTCGTAGAGCTGACCAATTAAATGCCGATGTAATTTTGCAAACAGTAGAAAATGTAGTGCAGAGTAATGAAACATTTTTCATAGACGGCCCTATGCATGTAAAGTTCTTACAAATACAAATGCCTAACGGTAAAGCAAGAGGTCGAATTGACAATACAAGTTCGTTCAATGAATTTTGTAGGAAGAAAACTGGCATAATTGTAATAAATAATAATAATGATAACTTATGTCTAAGTAGGGCGTTAGTAGTAGCCATAGCACACTCAAAAAAAGATACGAATGAAGCAAACCGAAAATTGTATGAACAAATTAGAAAACCACCAAGCAAATTACAATATAGTGAAGCTATTAGATTTTGTGAGGCTGTAGGAGTAGATTTGACAGAAGGAGCCGGTATTGAACAGATCAGACTATTCCAAAATTACCTTAGTGAATATACAATTACAATATTTAGTGACAGAAGGGGGCGAGAGACCATTTTTGAAGGTCCAGTTGGAAAGACACACCTGGACTTAATATACGGTGATGGGCATTTCAACGTGATCACCTCTTTAACAGCAGCATTTACAACGTCGTATTACTGTCGTCACTGCAAATTTACATACAATAATAAAGGATCACACAGATGCCCTCTAAAATGTCCTACATGCAATAATTCTCCAATATGTATACAAAATGAAAATATCACATGCCGAGAATGTAATAGATTTTTTCAAAGTCGTGAATGTTACAATAACCACTTTAAACCTATTTTTTCTAAAAACCAGACCACCTGTGACATAATAAAATGTTGTCCAGACTGTAACAAAACTTATAATGTCTTGAACAGAAAAAGTAAACATATTTGCAATGAAGTATTTTGCAGTGTATGCAAGGAATTTAAACTTTCTGGCCATCTCTGTTATATGCGACCAGACAATTACAAACAAAAATCCGACCACAAAAATAAATTCTTATATATATTCTTTGACTTTGAGTGTAGCCAAAACACGAATTTCCAAAACCGGAGTAACATATTTGAGCATAAACCGAACTTTTGTGTTGCTCAACAAACATGCCACGATTGCGTTGACGACGAATCTATAGACGAAATGTGCTCTACATGTGGTATAAAGCAACATATTTTCAAAGGAGAGAACACATTGAGTGATTTTATGAACTATGTAACACTACCTAGAAAAGAATTCCAAAAAATTGTATTATTGGCTCATAATATGAAGGGGTACGACGGGCAGTTTATTTTAAAATATATGACAGAGGCTTTGAAATGGACTCCCGAAGTTATCATGTCTGGTTCGAAAATTCAAATGATTCAGCAAGGAAATATTAAAATAATCGATTCTCTTAATTTCTTTAACACCAAATTAAGTGCACTACCTAAAATGTTCAATTTAAACACTGAAAGCAAAGGCTATTTCCCCCATTTCTTTAACACAACAGACAATTGGGACTATGATGGTGACTTACCGGCTCCATCTGATTACGGTGTGGATCATTTGAACGAACAAGATAGAAACATATTTATATCATGGTATAACAATGAAAAGGCCACTAACAATAACTTCAACTTCCAAAACGAAATTCAAAAATACTGTATACAAGATGTAAATATCTTAAGAATGGCATCTTTGAGATTTAGAGAACTGTTTCTAAAGGAAACCAAGATTGATCCGTTCTTAGAGTCTGTGACAATTGCTAGTGCTTGTATGAAGACCTACAGAAAACATTATCTACCCCAAAACAAAATAGGTATTATACCTACAGGTGGTTATCGTTTGGCGGATAAACACTCCCTTGCTGCTCTATCCTGGTTAGTGTGGGAAGAGTACGAGCGTAATATAAAGATTGATCACGTTGGAAATGGTAGAGAGAAACGAATAAACCGATACAAAGTTGATGGCTACTACGAAAACGGGGATGTAAAAACAGTATTCGAATTCAATGGATGTTTCTATCACGGCTGCCCTCTTTGTTTTAAAAATAGAGACGGGCCTATACACAATAATCCTCATGAGACAATGGCATTGCGTTATGAAAGGACACAAAGGAAAAGGGATTTTCTTATAAGTCACGGCTACAAAGTGATTGAAATGTGGGAGTGTTCTTTTAATATTAAGAAATTGGAGCGCCCGGAAATAAAAGAATATTTAAAAAGAACAGTTGGAACTTATTCTGCGCCTCTGGAACCTCGAGATGCCTTCTTTGGAGGCCGTACAAACGCGACCAAATTATACCATCAAGTAGATGAAGAAATATGCGAAACAATACAGTACCTGGACGTTTGCAGTTTATATCCATGGGCGTGTAAGTACGGGAAATTTCCAGTAGGACATCCAAAAATATTGTATGGGAATAACTGTCCTCAAAATTTGGATGGAATTGAAGGACTGGTAAAAATAACAATATTACCACCAACAGATTTGTACCATCCAGTACTTCCCTACAAAATACACAATAAGTTGTACTTCCCACTTTGCAGAACCTGTGTGGAGGTTCTATATGAGAATGATTGTCACCATACTCCAGAGGAACGTTGCATTACAGGTACATGGGTAGTGGACGAAATAAAGAAAGCCCTTGAAAAAGGCTACAAGATAATAAAAGTTCATGAAATTTATAAGTATGAAACAACTAAATACGACGGCATAAATGGAGGATTATTTGTAAATTATGTTAATAAATTCTTAAAAATGAAGCAAGAAGCATCCGGTTGGCCTTCATGGTGTGTTTCAGAAGAAGATAAAATTAATTATATAAGACAATTTCATGAGCGAGAAGGAATTACATTAGATACAGATAATATAAAGAAAAATCCAGGATTAAGAGCACTAGCAAAACTTATGCTCAATAGTTTTTGGGGGAAGTTTGGGCAACGTGAGAATCTAGAGCAAACAACTTTCGTTGATTCCAGAGACGACTTTGTTTCAAAATTATCAAATCCTGGTATAACAACAAAGGATATCCTACCAATTAGCGAAGACGTCATGGTTGTGAACTGGAAATACAATGAAGAGTCTATAATTCCATCGTCAAGAGCCAGCGTTGTAATTGCAGCCTACGTCACAGCTATTGCCCGTTTGAAATTATATTCTTATCTAGAGATTCTTGGCAATAGAGCTATATACATGGACACGGACTCTGTAATATTCACCCAAAAGCCAGGTGAAACAGAATTACAAACAGGTGATTACCTAGGGGATCTGACCGACGAAATTGCCGAATATGGACTAGGTTCGTACATAGAAACTTTCGTCAGCGGCGGTCCGAAAAATTATGCGTATAGGGTACGTGTCCAAGGAGAACCCCATTTTAAGGATGTCTGTAAAGTCAAAGGAATTTCGCTCAACTACAAAAACACACAGATTATAAATTTTGAAAATATAAAATCAATGATTCTGGAAAATAACCCGAATGAAATTATTGTATCCGATCCAAATAAGATATGCAGAATCAAACATTTTAATGTAGTTAGTCGACCTGAAAATAAAAAGTACAGAACAGTATATACAAAAAGGAGAAGAGTAGAAGACTACAATACTTTACCCTTCGGATTTAAGCGTCCTAGACTGCAATAGTTTTTTTTTCTTAATCACAGCGCGGGAGTAGTGAGTGTATTATTAAAATTGATTTCCTCGTCATATTATACGAGTGTATTATTTAAGTTATACTCTATCTGGCTTGTTAGAGTTCTTGTGAATTTCATACAACGTTGTCCAACGTGAAACAGAACAACAAACCTGATATAATATAGCTTTAGAAATAAGTATCTTTATTTAATAATACACAAGTATCCGAAACGTAAGTCGCAAAATAAAGTAATACAACAAAATAATTTATTTCAACTTTTAAAATTCTAATTTAAAATATCTAGAAATTTCTAACTAAAATATTCTAAACACAGTATCCATGCTACAATTATATCCAATCTTCTTTGAAATGATCGTTCTAAAATATTCTAACACAGTGTCCATTCCTAACCATTCCTAAATTATTTTTCTCAGTTTATTTTAATTTTTATTTACTTTAAATAGTAAAATTTGTGGTGACTAAAATAAAACATCAAATATTTTAAATTATAAACAGGATCTGTCATATTTATTTTCTATATATCCATAAATATTATTTTGTCAATGATTGTAAATTTTGTACATATAGCATTTAATTTGTATCAATTATATTTTAGTAATTATATGTGAAATTAGTGTTAATATTAAATTGTAAATAATGTTTGTAAATGCGTTATAAACTATTTAAGATTTTGTTTACGTAATTAGTTTTTGTACAAATTTAGTTTTTATTATATTATTTTTTATACCATTTGAAAAAAAAACTTTATTAATATTTAGTACATGTTTAAATAATAATTTTAAACATTTAACAAATTTAGAATAGTTAATATTGAATTGTAAATAATGTTTGTATATGTGTTATAAACTATTTAAGATATTGTTTACGTAATTATTTTTTGTACAAATTTAGTTTTTATTATATTATTTTTATACCATTTGAAAAAACTTTATTAATAT
>JAGFPH010023435.1:0-11951 GCA_018207615.1 Philaenus spumarius
TAGAGGAAGCTACATACCAAATTTCATTCCAATCTGTTCGGTAGTTTTGAAGAAGTCGATTTTTAATTACTTTGATCCCCACAAACCTCCCCTAAAATTTCAAATTTTTTCAAACCCTTTCTTAGTGAGCACCTATGGGCCTAGAGGAAGCTACATACCAAATTTTATTCCAATCCGTTCGGTAGTTTTGAAGAAGTCGATTTTTAATATCTTTGATCCCCCCAAACCACCCGTAAAATTTCGAATTTTTTCAAACCCTTTCTTAGTGAGCACCTATGGCCCTAGAGGAAGCTACATACCAAATTTCATTCCAATCCATTCGGTAGTTTTTGAGAAATCATGATGAGTGAGTCAGTGACTCAGTGAGTCAGTGGGTTTTGGCTTTTATATACAGTATATAGACAACTTATTTGGATCAAAATCTTAACACTTTGACAAGATTTTCTGATTCTTAATTTACTGTATACGCTGTTTTCACCGTTAAATGTATATCAAAAAAGTGTGCAATAATATAAAATGTCCCCATAGATGTTAAATACACTTCAATACATTATTTGTAATTGTTATGTTCGTTCGGTAGTTTTGGGTAACAAACCGGCGGAAAGCGGGATTTTTGTTTATTGGTGCATAGCTAATAATTTACTTGGGCCTAGAAAGGGATACATACTTTCTCTACAGTATAGTATATTGAGAAAGTAAAAATCAAAATTAGAAATTGATAACACTGATGAAGGATGTAAAGAATTAAATGATGCCGATGAAGACAGTGAAACTGAGTAGAAAATGACACTCAAGAAAGTGGGTACGGAAAATCAAATAAATCCTGGATCAGTCCAGGTTTCGTCAAATCCTACAGGTGCCTGACATGTGCCTATGACATAATATGCCTATAGTTCTCTGGAATCCCAAATGTAAAACATTCTACTATCTACGCCAGTTACTAGTTGCTCTGCAGAAATGACTGGCCAGACTGAAAATAATAAATAAATGAACCGTCTACGTACTAGTATGGGTGATTCGTGGCTTTCTAACATGATTATTCGTTCTTCTGAAAAGGATATTTTGCACACACAAAAAAAACAACAGTGATAATATAATTTACGTTTTTGGCAACACAACCACCAATAGGAAACTTTTTTTGTGTAAATTATAAAGTAAGTTGCCGTCTGTAGTATTGGAATGTTGAGGGTATTATCAAAAATAAAAGTTTCTGTACTAAAAAGTGTAGGCCTATAGAAAAAGTATAGTGATAGCAAAAAAAATCGACGTTGAGATTTTTGTGGAAATATCCGTTTTGGGACTCCGAGTCCAAAAAAGTGGTTTTTACCAAATATCTGTCTGTATGTCTATATGTATGGACAGACATACAGACATGCAGACATACAGACAGACATTTTGTAAGAACACTTTTTTGGACTCAGGGTGTCCCAAAACGGATATTTCCACAAAAATCTCAACATCGATTTTTTTTTGCGATCACTATAAGATTACTTTCTCTATACTATTATTAGCGAATTTTCATAGGAAAAATGAGCTATTGCAGTGGCCCTTATGGTGAGACAAAAGGTCGGGAGTAGCAAATGAGCACCGATCATGGTCTCCAGAACACGTTTTGGGGTGTCATTAAAATTCATATAGGCCTATATACAGACTGTCCCAAAAGTCCCGGACCAGTTTAATAACTCCTAAACGAAACTAGCTACAGTAATAATATTTCAGACATGACTCCTGGCTACAAAAAACTATTTTTTGAGTTGTTAGTCACTATTGCCCCTGCCCCCAAAAACCAAATTTGGGGGAGTTGCCCCAAATTTTTAAATGTAAACCCCTATCGAGTGACCCATCATTTTAAAGGTCTCATTGAGTTAATCACAACAACGCAAACCCGAGGTCGATATCTTGCTCCTGTCCAAAATGGCTGACCTTTTAGTGATAGAACTTCGACAACGAATAACACACGAAGCTCAGCAAATACCGGGGGAAATGATACAGAATGTAGTACAGCATCACTATTACAGACTAGCACACTGCGTGACTATGGAAGGAAAGCAGTTCGAATACTTACTCTAAACCCTGGATATCATCTTTGGTAAGCAACTTTGTTTTTGAGTGTAAAGAAAAACATTTTGTTATTATTACCAAGTATAACAAATTTGTTTTTATACTTTAAACTCTTTTGTGCGTGTGTTTACTTTGTTTTAAAATATTAAAAATGTTTAATACAACCAATGGGGGTCAATTTTAAATTACATGACCATAAGAAACACTAAAAGGTCAGCAATTTTGGACAGGAGCAAGATATCGACCTCAGATTTGCGCTGTTGTGTTTAACTCAATGGGACCTTTAAAATGATGGGTCACTCGATAGGGGTTTACATTTAAAAATTTGGGGCAACCCCCCAAATTTAGTTTTTGGGGGCAGGGGCAATAGTGACTAACAACTCAAAAAATAGTTTTTTGTAGCCAGGAGTCATGTCTGAAATATTATTACTGTAGCTAGTTTCGTTTAGGAGTTATTAAACTGGTCCGGGACTTTTGGGACAGTCTGTATATGTATATTATGTGTTCGCACTCTAGCCGCCGCAATTTAAGTTCGATTTGGTCCAATACGTGTTGGTTGTCTATGTAGCTCGGACGAGTTCGTTAGCCAAAAAAATCGAACAACCGGAAGTACGTGTTTTGACCTAAAGTAACTATTTTTTTAGATTTGTACTACGAGAATGACATTTTTTAGAGTTTTTCTAAAAATATAAATGTAGGATGTTATTCTGCACATTTTGTTTTTTTACGCGATCTTATAGCTAGCTTGGTTCTCCCAAAATCGTCCAAAATGTAAAATACCATAAAAGTACCCGGTTCGAAGCCAAGTGTTGCAAACTCGCGAGGCCACTAGGAGGAAACTACTAATATATTGCGTACACTCAGACAGCTGTTCAACCCCTTCGTGAGTAGACCTATTTCCCAAATTGTTGGTTGAAACCCTAAAACATAGGCATATAAACTTAATTTTGGAAATTTGCTCAATTCACGTCAGCTGTCCAGCTGCGTGGTCGAATTATTGTATAGTGAGAAAGTCAAATTTGATCTGGTTCTTAAGAATAAAATTGGTTTAATACCGATAGTTTTAAAAGAAATATTTCAAAAATTTCCGGACAACCCCGCTAAGTTGGTTGTCCCCAGTTTTGGGAGGGCGTCATAAGCCTAGAGGGGCACCGCGGGGCAAAGGTGATTTACTAGGCAATTTTAACTGGCTAGATGTTACACATTGAAGTATGCAAGTTTGAGATGTCAGCTTAAAATGTTTAATCGGGCGACTAAATAGTCACAACAGGATCCGATATACTATCAATCAGCAGGCAGAGAATAGTACGATAAACTATGTTGCAGATATTCAAAATAAAAAGATGAAGTATCCGGGCGCCATATTTGCTACTTGACTATCCGGAAGCGGAACTGATAGGCCGAGGGAAGTCATTAAAAAATATATTGTGTGTAGGACGGGTGTAGATAGCGCTGTGATCAAGGGAGAGTCTCGCTTAAGTAGGCCGGAATTATTCCGTTCTTGGAACTGGAAGGCTGCTGGAACGTGTCTGATTGTGTTCTACGTATGTATTAGCATTGTGCTACGATGGGTTAACCGTGTACTTCACCTTAATGATTGTGAGAATCATTGTACACCTAATAATATTCCGGTTGTTGGAGGCAGTGAGGCACGCTTTGGATTTGTTCAAAACGTTTTAGAAAATCAGCTGGTCTCCCCAGTGGAGTATTGGTTCATTGTCGGAAGGCCCAATTAAGCTCCTAACTGAGATTTCCAAACGTGAATTAAGAGGCTTTAAATCTAATTTATATACGCATTGTTTTAACCATTCTTAAACAATGATTATGGGTAATTATAAAGGAGAACCTGACTAAATAAACGGTACCAGAAACTGGCACATACTTTCTCACAAACATATTTAAATTAAAACAGATTCACTGTAACTGCATAATTGTATTAAAATAGGAGAGGGGATACATTAAAGTAGGATCTATTTTCAACTATTTTGAAAAACAATCCCCTTTTTGGCCAAAAAACCTCAAAAATTAGTTATTATTATTAACTAAACGAGAATTTTTAGAAAGATGAAGTTTTTTGCATATGGTAGGATACATTAAGGGCTACAAATAAGTCAAATTTTATCAAAATCGTTAGAGCCGTTTATTTTTATAACAAAATAATAACTTATTTTTTGGGGTTTTTTTGGCCAAAAGGGAATTGTTTTTCAAAATTTTTCAAAACCTTTTTCTTGTATCTATACAGGCCTAATTGTCATATTTGGTGCAAATTTGTTCGAAATCGATTGAATAGTTTTCCCTCTAGCTTTGTTTACAGACGTTTAGACAGACATTTTGTAACTTTTTTCGACTCAGGGGTCCCAAAACGGACACTTCCACAAAAATCCCAACATCGATTTGTTTACAATCACTATACTTTCTCCATATTATAACTTAGTATAGTGAGAGATTTTTTCATATTCTAAATGTAGTCATTTAACTGAGTAGAAAACGCAAAAAACCGTGTGGAAATAAAATATAGAAATTATGAAAGAAATAAAACACAAAAATGCAGGTTAAAGTTCAGCCATTTAGATTATGTCTGCACAAAACACAAAACCTTAACACTCCTCTGACATCAAAAAGATAATAAACGGTACCAGATAACTGCCACATACTTTCTCCCAGTTGAAATGTTATACCTTCCCAAGAGTAGCATAGGAGGTGGTTATTTAGAATTGCAAAAGTAGGAAAATGTTTCCATGGAAAATATTAGATGCATGTAACACATATCCATATTATATTATTATATTAGCTAGCCCGATCCGGCTTTGCACGGATAGACAAATCAAAGTTAAATGTATATTAACAAAACATATATTATATCAATGAATATAAATTACACTACATATTTCTTATGGGGAGTTTTAGTAACTTCCAACCCCCACAAACCTCCCCTAAATTTTTATTTTTTTAAAAAACCCTTTCTTAGCGAGCACCTAGGGCCCTAGAGGAAGCTACATACCAAATTTCATTCCAATCCGTTCGGTGGTTTTGGAGAAATCATGATTTAGTAACTTTGACCACCAAACCCCCCTAAAATTCCGAATTTTTTTAAACACTTTCTTAGAGAGCACCTATGGCCCTAGAGGAAGTTACATACCAAATTTCATTCCAATCCGTTCGGTGGTTTTGGAAAAATCGTGATTTAGTAACTTTGATGTTCCCAAACCCTACTAAAATTTCGAATTTTTTGAAAACCTTTCTTAGTAAGCACCTATGGCCCCTAGAGGAAGCAACATACCAAATGTTGTTCCGATCCATTTAGTAGTTTTTGAGAATTTTGCAAAACAACCCTCTTTTTGGCCAAAAACCCCTAAAAATCAGTTATTATTATTATTATTATTACCTAAACGAGAATTTTTAGAAAGATGCGGATTTTTTGGATACGGTAGGGTACATTAACGGCTACAAATAAGCCAAATTTCATCAAAATCGTTAGAGCCGTTAAACTCTTTCTTATCAGCACTTACTGCCCTAGAGGAAGCTACATACCAAATTTCATTCCAATCCGTTCAGTAGTTTTAGAGAAATCGTGATTTAGTAACGTTAAACCCCCCAAACCCTCCCAAAAATTTAAAATTTGTTGAAAACTTTCCCTATCAACACCTACGGCCCTAGAGGAAGCTACATACCAAATTTCATTCCAATCCGTGCAGTAGTTTTAAATAAATCGTGATTTAGTAACTTTGAACCCCCCCAAACCCTCCCTAAAATTTCAAAATTTTTTTAAAACCTTTCTTAGTTAGCCCCTATGGCCTTAGAGGAAGCTACATACCAAATTTTATTCCAATCCGTTTAGTAGTTTTAGAGAAATCGTGATTTACTACCTAAAAACCCCAACTCAGTTGAACACCTTTCTTATCAGCACCTAC
Organism: Philaenus spumarius; assembly: GCA_018207615.1. NCBI lineage: Eukaryota > Metazoa > Arthropoda > Insecta > Hemiptera > Aphrophoridae > Philaenus > Philaenus spumarius. The sequence goes on from JAGFPH010023435.1 coordinate 5,973, forward strand.
GGCCCTAGAGTAAGCTACATGCCAAATTTCATTCCAATCCGTTTAGTAGTTTTAGAGAAATTGTGATTTAGTAACATTGACCCCCCCCAAACCCCCTAAAATTTCGAATTAAAACCTTTTTAAGTAAGCCATTATGGCCCTAGAGGAAGCTACATACCAAATTTTATTCCAATCCGTTCCGTAGTTTTAGAGAAATCGTGATTTAGTAACTTTGACCCCTCCCAAACCCTCCCTAAAATTTAAAATGTTTGTGAAACCTTCCGTAGGTTGGCCCTATGGACCTAGAGGAAGCTACATACCTAATTTTATTCCATTCCGTTCAGTAGTTTCGGAGAAATCTTGATTTAGTAACTTTGACCCCCCCCCCAAACCCTCCTAAAATTTCGAATTTTTTTAAAACCTTTCTTAGTAAGCACCTATGACCCTAGAAGAAGCAACATACCAAATTTCGTTCCGATCCGTTTAGTAGTTTTTGAAAATTTGGCAAAACAACCTCCTTTTTGGTAAAAAAAACCCAAAAATCAGTTATTATTATTATTACCTAAACGAGAATTTTTAGAAAGATGCTGTTTTTTGCATAGGCCTATGGTAGGGTATATTAAGGGCTACATATAAGCCAAATTTCATCAAAATCGTTAGGGCCGTTTTTGAGAAATTTTTATTTTTCTCGTTTTTTTTTGCCATTTTTGGGGGGTAAAACCCCGTAAAAATCGAAAATTTGAAAAAATGAAAAAACGCCTGGAGATATTCCAGAACTACACCTAGGCCTACATACCAAATTTCATCAAAATCGTACCATTGGTATGGTCTCCAGCTCTGTACACATCCATACAGACACACGGACATATAAATAGACATCACCGAAAAACCCACTTTTTTGGGTTCAGGGAGCAGCAAAACAAATAATTCCACTATAAATATTTTTGGGTTCAGGAAGCACCAACACAGATAATTCCACTAAACAATTTTTTGGGGTTCTGGGAGCACCAAAATAGATAATTCCACTAAAAATTCAAATTCGAAAATTTGGACGAAAACAATACTTTCTCCATATACTACGTATAGGGGGGAGAAAGTAAGAAGTAACTATCGTAAACAAAATATAAAACAGGCAAACAAAAACAAACATAACAAAAGTGGATGAACTTAATTTAACCCAATTTTTTTGGTGTTTTATTGCTAGCGTAATGACAATCATTCTATCACGCAGCTGAACCGCTGAAGTCAGTTGAGGTAATTTCCAAAAATAAATTTATATATTTAGGGATTCAATCAACAATTTGGGAAATTGGTCTACTCACGAAGGCGCTGAATAGTCGAATTTATTTTCATCTCAGCCTCCAGCCCCGGCTTTAAACGCTGCTTCGTTGCGCTCGCAGCGGAAAACTCCCTTTACTAAGTTTTACCTAGACCTTGACGCCTCTGATTATGGACTGTGGTTTGCGAGTTTACACCTGGACCTTGTGGAATCGGATTATAGGACTTCGTTTTGCTCGCAGCGGACAGTTGCACCCCGACAGGCATCCACGGTGAAATCCCCCTAGGAGTACTTTTATGGTATTTTACGTTTTGGTCGATTTTGGGGGTACCAGATGGGCCATAAAATAGTTTTGAAAAACCAAATGTGCAGAATAATCTCCTATATTTATTTTGTTAGATAAACCCCCAAAAACGATTCACTCTATACGAAAAATCTCCAATTTGTTTACTTCCTTGTCAAAAAAACTTGCTTCCGATTGCAGGATTTTTTTTGTCTATCGAACTCGTCAAAGCGACTTAGAAAACCAACGTGTGTACCAAATTTGGACCAAATTGGACGTAAAATGGCGGTCGTTAGGAACCAAACACACGTATATGTATGTAATTTTTAATGACACCCTAAAACGTGTTTTGGGAACCATGATCGGTGTACAATGATCACTCCCGGCCTTAGGTCTCACCATAAGAGTCACTGCAACAATAGCTCATGTTTCCTATGGAAATAATAATATTCTTTTTTTCGTTTTTATACTCAGTGATTACTCGTGAGGCGAATGATGAAAATATTGTCTTGGGGATGCGCAGTGGCAAAGAGGAGGTTTGCGCGTGCGCGGGACAGCTGCTAGGGGAACAACCACCAACCATCTCAGTTGGTTTATGTCTCCCCTCTTCTACCTCCCCTCCTACGCGCATTGAGAGTTTCATCACTCACCAAACGGCCTGTACAGTAAAGCTGCTTATTTATAGACGGGAAAAGTAGAGACAGCAAGTTGCTGGCTGCAAGTACTTGCCAGTTGCACTTACTGCATACTCACCTTGTGTATAGGGGTACTTTCCTTTCCAGCGGTAAGTATTTGCTGGCGGCAAGAAAACTCAAACACGTTTGATTTTACTGGCCTGGCCGCGGCAAGTAGCGGGTCACGTGGGCGGTCACGTGACCACTGGCGGCCAGAAATTTCCTGTCAAAACGTGTACTTGCCGCCACTAGAGCAGAGTGGCAAGTGAAATCAGAGTTGATCGTTTATAGTTTATAGAAGTGACAGTGTGTTTGTTTAAAATGTCAGACAAGGGCCCTTCTGAGGAGAAAAAAAATTAAGTGGAGCTGGGATGACATTAATAAGTTTTTAGAGATTTTTCAAAATAACTATGTTGACAAACCAAAACGTGAAAGTGCAATGCGTAGATGATTAGATGATCTTCAAGAACAAAGTATTGTAGTACCTGACATTACTTTTCTGCGATCTAAAATTAAGTCGATCAAAATAACGTACAGGCAAGAACGTCTAAAAGTAGAAGAATCGAAGTCAAGTGGAAAAGGTACTGATGACCTGTATGTACCAAAACTATCATGTTACGACCTCGCTGATTCAATTTTAAGAGTTGTGGTAGTAACACGTACTTCAACTTCAAACTTAAAGGTAAGTCTTGTGAACTGTTTAATTATTAATTAGGTGTTAGAAGGAGAGATGGACCGATAAATAAAATTTTGTTAAGTAACTGTAGGCCTACATAGCATTACAGTAGGCTGAGTAGTACATTAATTTTTATTATACTTCAATCATGCTTTGTTTCAATTTAATAAGTAAAAGTTAAAGAAATACTCGGTAGCTTTCTAACCAAAATATTATAAGATGTTTGTTTCAGTATTTTTTTCATTATTGCCTTCATTAATGTTGCCAAAGTGGGACGGTCTTTCCTTTTAAGTGTAAAAATAAGTTATGTTGAGCAGTTGTTTATTTTAAGATACAAAACCAGTAATGAACTGCAACATATATGTCTACTTTTTAGTAATAACTAATCAGTCAGATAAGTAGAAACTACTGGAACGACTCAACTCCGATTGATTTCTTTTGCCAAGGTACAGAACCAGGACCCATGAAATAAGCAGCAATCTTGTTCCTCTTATCAGAAGCTATCTTTGAACAAGTGTTTACTGGCACCACAGCATGATGGAAAATTCCATTTTAGTTCATAACTTCTCTACACTCATACGTAAATGCCTTTTAAAATCAAAAGGATCTTCTGTCGCTAGTTCACGGAAAAGGGTTGCAGTCGCACCAAGTTCGTCTCTCCTGCCGACCCATTTTTTCACCCACACTGTACTTCTAAGCAAAACTGATTGAAGTTCTTCGCTTAGAATAACAACACATTCTCCAATTGCTTCATTAAATGTTTCACAAAATTCTTCATCACAATCAGACATGCCTCAACTCACGACCTCAAAGCAGACTGGCCGCAAGTTCTTTCCTTGTCGCTTGCAGATAGTACTTACCCTGTTTATAGGAAATCAGACGGCAAGTGACGTAATGGACAGTACTTGCAGCCAGCAACTTGCCGTCTCTACTTTCCCCGTCTATACGCTACTTAAGTGTCTACTTTTAGGGTATGAAAAAAATTCCCTTTTATCTCTCTTTTATTTACTTCGTATTACGAATTCCTTTAAATAGTCATGTTTATTGAACAAATTAAAAAGAAATTTAAAAATCCAGCGATGTTGGCGCTTTTTATTGAGTAGGCCTACCCTTTTTAAATCGCTTAACAACCATTATAACAAGTACCTTGCCGACCGAGCATCGCTCAGTATTTTTTTATTTATTGTTTTTTTAGGAAAATGTATGTAAATACGAGTCACATACTGAATAAATATGAATATTTTTCGATCTTACGTACATATGAGCTGTTTATTTAAATAAACAAAAACATGAGTGTAATTAGTTTAACATTTTATTAGAATATAATATCTGCTACTAGGAGAGACCCTGCGTGCTCCGCACGCCAACCCCCTATGAAACCTTCTAAAAACATATGTTATGTTTTATTTATAATAAAGGTGTAGGATTAATAATAACCTCAAAACTAAGATGGTAAATCATTTTAAATGTTCAAATCAATTTATTTCGTGTATTTTATAACAACAGTTATAATAAAGGTTAAAAGGACCAGTAAGAGATAGATGTACACTTAATCAAAAACCTAACCAAAAAATTACTCACTACCAATTACCATATATTATCAATAAATAGGTCTACTATATGTTTTATTTATTTTTAATTTGGATGTAACATAGTTATTTCTTATTTTTCAATTCCTTAACTCAAGTTTTTATTTTTTTGTGTGTGTTGAAACATGTATTGGTTCAGTATAGGCCTAACTTAAAATATTATTTTGTACTAAAAGCTGTACATCCGAATCAACTGTATTATCTGTTATTTAAAAATCATTATTTACTTCCTCGAGAGTAGCTGGATTAGTTTGTTTCTTATTATAAACAGCTTTTTTGTATAGAAATGTTTCTATAACCTCTTGAATACTATAATAAACATCATTATTTACATCCACGAAAGCAGCTGAAATAGTTTTTTCTTATTACAAACAGCTGTTTTGTATATAAATGGTTTTTTAAATTCGTTCCATGTTAATCTTGTGGGGAAATCCGACTTTTGAGATTAGCTCGAATTGTTTACATATAAAACCTTATTGCAAAAATTCGAAAAGAAACAATTTTTTTGACAACCCAAACATTAAATTTGGGTCCAGAAATAAGGGAGGAGTTGTGTTCACAAAAAACTGCTTCACGTATTAAGGATACTATAGTATTTTTTTACAGATTATCTATTACTACGTATGTATTTCAATAAACTCAGTTTTATCGTGACTAAATCGGATCTTAATCAAATACTATATTGCGGGTATGTCAAGGATTTTCATTTGGAAGACGTACTTTTAACGAAGTTGGTCGCTTAACTCTGGAAAATGCTACGTATAACATGCCTTGCATGAAATCTGACGATCTTAACTCCACGCCTTTGTAGAAATACAAAGACTGCAGAAACTGGTGAAAATGTTCTCAGAACGGTTAATAATAGCACAGAAATAATGTTTTAGTTCCGTTTGGTGTTTGAATAAAGAAATAAGTTGAAAATTATACCACCTGATTCATTGTTAATGATTTATGTTTGTTAGTATATAAACATCTGGAGCTAAAATTAACAGATTAACATCTATTTGTAAAACATCTGCATGGATTGTATCTATAATGTATTTATTCGCCTACTTAGTGAATTCAAAGGTGATAATATATAAAAGAAGTTCAGAGATTACATATGCGAAAAAAGCTACTTAGCACACTTTTGCAGACATACGAGCTAGAGCATTCGATTCCTGACGTCAAAAACCCCTATATGCAAATTTTCATCCAAATCGTTAGAGCCGTTTTCGAAATCCGCGTTAGATACAAAGATGCAAAGATAGATACAAGAATTGCTCAAGAATTGATCCCCGAAATAAATTTAAATACAAATATACAAGAATTGCTCGTTTAATAAGATTAGATATACTGAAGTAATATTCACTAATTCAAAAGATCGACAAACATATCACGCAACTAACAGCTGCCTCTCTTTCGTTTATTACAAATCGAAATATTTTTTTAATGATTTTTATATCGATTTGAAGTGCAAGTTCTATATTTTCGTTTGATATAAGGAAATCCTGGTTTAG
>JAGFPH010023436.1:0-11950 GCA_018207615.1 Philaenus spumarius
ATACATTCGAATCAAATGTTTTATCTGTTATTTTATTTTATTGGTTGTGATATGGTAATTAATGTAAATACATTCAAGAAACATGTGTTGGTTCATCAGTCTAGGCCTAACCTAAAATTATTTTGTATGTTCAATTTTATGCATTTCTGATGCATTATTATATACAAATATTAACTTTCTGCTCTTTAAACTTTAACTGTGCCAAATTTCAGACTCCTCCGTCCGCGTAATTTTCATAACAAAGTTTTTGCTTCACGTATTAATATATTTGATACTAAGCTGTATACACATGTGTACTATAATATATAGTAGAGCGTGACGGAATAGAGCGTTTCAGAAAATGCGTGACGTTAAAATCAGATTCACCGCCAGCAAACATTTTTTGACCGCGGTGCGCCTATTGAAGTTTACACTTCATAACACTCGATCGTGCACCGGTAACGGCCACTTTCTGGAATTGTGACGAAATATACCACAGTGACCATTACACTCACTAAATTCAATCAGTTTAATCCAATCATGTGTTTGTATACTAAAATCAATCAACGTGATGCAATGGTCCTCTACTTCGTTATAGACAAAAAGGATTAAAGTACCTTAGTTTGTTTTTTGTAACGCTATACTTAATCACTACCTCCAGCCAAATACACTGTGTATTATCACAGAGAAAATTATACAATCGATAAACAGTAAAATTGAATTAGGAAATGTAAAACTATCCACTCGTTCCATTAATAAATTTATTTCATCTCTTAAAGCGGATTTGCATAACGAAACGTAATGAATATTCGGAGATAAATTGTAAACATTATCTCTACAGGGCTGCTGTGCCGCAACGATACCCTAGAGGCATTCGGATTTACTACCAACATAACGCCGTGAAATATCGTACTGTAGGAAATTAATTAAGAGATTCTGTTTTTAATTTTAAAAGTCATTTTTATAAACCGTTAGTTAAACTTATATAGCACACTTTGTTGTTCTCGTTTTTAACAGCTGTTCTCGAGCCGTGTATTGTACTAACAGCTGTGCCCCCAAACATGTATTATTGTACGCGTCCTTCCAAATTTGTACTCGTCTTTTTACCCAATAAGCCCGGTTTAAAAAAAATGCGTTGAAGACGATCATCGTCAACAATGTCACGTCTTTTGAATTAATGGCCAACTAAGACCACAAAAACTTCGTCTGTAATTATGCACCTTCCACTGTGTTCTGCTATTATTTCGTCCAAGGCGAGTTTATGCAATGTTGATACATACTGGTTGTTTGGGTTTTGCATACACAGCGCCGTGTTTATGTATAATTTATAGCTTTTTGACGCGCATTAAACAAACGCAAATCATTTTTCTTTTAATTTTTATAAACGGTTTGAAAATGCCTGAAAAAATAGGCGGAACGTACGTCACCGAATAAACAGTGATCAAAACAGGACTGCGAGCATTATATTTTATGTATATAATTTTAATGTACACAAATTAAGGTATTTATGTATATTAAAATTATAATCAAGTAAGCCTTTCTCGAAGATTTTGAGGATACCTTTGTTGGTTCACTATGTACGTCAAACCTAAAATTGTGTTTAATTTTTTATTATTGTTTGAGCATAGACAATCATGTCTATGTATTTATTTAGATTTCAAGTTTAAATGGGACAAGATAAAAATAACGATCAAATTCCGGATTAAATCAAAGTAACCAACGAATTATATTCATAACAGTTTTCACTTCTGTCGGCAGTACCAAGACTGCTGTCTTAATTTGTTTTTGCATTATAAAAATTCTCCCTGATTAACCTGAATTGCCCCGTAGTCATACGCCATACATCAGCATTGAATGGAATAGACCACCATACTATTATGTAATAAGACGCACTTCCGAGTTAACATTCACCTTTAATTTTCTGGAAAGATAAATTACCTCAGACAGTCGTTTGCAATGATTTCATACTTGATACTCCCAAGTAGGCTTACTGTCTAAATGAATACCAGATAATATAACTGTCTTGAATGTTTCTTTTTCCAATAGAACGTGGTTAAGCGAGTGTCTTCTGACACATTTCACAGTTTATACAATAAACTACGGATTTGTCCTGTTCTTGAGTTTTATCGTTAGGATTACCCCCAACATATTACCACGATTACTCTCAGCTGACAAAGCTACATTTAAATTTCCATAGCGTTGTTTTTACAATACTAGACAATGATGGAGCTTACGTTGTTTTAACCCATCATTGTTGGGCTTTGTTGCTACAAGAGTACATAACGATTTTCTTAACTATATTGTTTGTATTAATTTATTATTTTAACTTTGACAAAATACATTTCGTATAACAAAAGCGCCATTATGTTACAGGACATTCAAATATTACACAGATAATAACATACGAATTACATATAAGTTAAAATTAAAATCTATAAAACACAGTACAAAAACAAAATTACTAATGATATTCAAATTTAAATGTGACAACAATAATACTAATAATTGAACAAGACATACATTTTAAAAACTAAATGAAAACCAATTTTATATATGAAAACTAGTGGACTCGGCAATGCTTAGGTATTTATTGATTTAATTTTAAGGGTTGTTATCCTATTTCAACCCTTTGAATCAAGAAATATAATTTCAAATATTTTTTATATCAATTAAGAATAATATTTAATAATTTTAGATTTAGATTTTGTAGGAATTTAGTGTAACTTATTTTTATTGTATAGGGGTAGCTAACCCATTTAAATATATTTGTTTGTAGTAACTTTTATATCAAAAATACTGGTACTAATATGTGAACTTTTATTGAAATCAGTTGAGTAGTTTTTGAGAACATAGAAAAAGTAAGTGAATGGATTAATATTTAATCTTGAGGATGGTTATTCCATTTCATCCTTTTGACTAAGTAGTCAAATTGTAAATATTTTGTATATCCCTTAAAACTAATATTACATAATTATACCTTAATATCTTGTTTGAAGTTAGTTAATTTATATTTATAGCATAGGGGTAAAGATTGCGAACGGCTTGACCAGAGGTTTTTTTTTGAAATTTCTTCATATTATGAAAGAACACGTTAAACTGATTATAAAAAGAAGAAAAATATCCGCGGGAAATAAAAATTATAGAAAATACGAGAGAAATAAAAGTAGAAAATATAGAGGTTAACTTCAGTATTTTTTTTATATTTTAACACTAAATAAAAGAAACAAATCACTTATTACACCAAGAAATATCAATAATAACTTCACTAAACAAAATGAATGAAAGAAATCACGAAAATATATGTAGATCTTTATATAACTTTTCAAAATTTTTAGTTTGAAAACAATAACAATTGTCGTTATTAAATTACATTGAATACCAGTATAAAAGAAGAAACTTATCATTTCTGATTGCCAACCTTGCCACATTGAACATATGTAATAGGACAAGATGACGTAACAGTAATCACAACATTTTACTAGTAGCGAATATAAACAGACCTTATATTCTGGTAACACTGGCATTACGTCATATGACTTGCGAAATTCCATTGGTCGCAAATATAAGCACCGCTTTTGGTGGAATTTTGTTGCATTATTTATTCAACCTATTTCAATGATTTGAATTAAAATCAGGTGACTACGACAGTTGACAAAATGGCTGCGGACAAGTGTGACGGTTGTTCCGTATCGTTGTTAGATTTGTGCCGCAAATCAGATGCTCAAGTATTACAATTTATGGTAGATCATGGCATTTATAAACGTACGCGTGTGTGTGGCAATAACAAGTGTAATAACATTCTGGTCGTCAATGAAGAAAGTGACTTCATGTTTAGGTGCGGGAAATATTATAGCCTACGGGGAGGAAGGGAAAAGAGGAAATGTCGGTTTGCCGCTAGTGCGAAAGCAGGTACATTTTTAGAAAAATCTAAACTGCCGCCCACAACCATTTTCATACTTGTGGGCACTCTTTTAATTTCGAGGCCTCCTAGACAGGAACTAATAAAATCCATGCTGCAAGTAGGTAGTAATACAATCGTCGATTGGTATTCCTTTTGCCGAGAAGTATATTTTCATCACGTGTCAGACGACGCCGATAAGTTAGGTGGTGTCGGGCACGTGGTGGAAATAGACGAAGCAAAATTCGGCAAAAGGAAATACAATAGAGGCCGAAGAATTGAAGGTCAATGGGTGTTTGGAGGCATCGATCGCGGCACCCGACAAACCTTCCTAGTTCCCGTTGAGAAAAGAGACACAGAGACTCTCCTAGGCATAATACAAAACAAGATTCTGCCGGGTACTACGATAATAAGTGACTGTTGGGGGGCTTATAATTGCTTAAGTCATGAAGGTTTTATCCACGAAATTGTCAATCATTCAAAACGTTTTGTAAACCCCCTCAACTACGCCCATACCAACAACATCGAACGTAGGTGGAGCGACGTCCGAGATAAAATTCCAAAATACGGGCGCAAAAAAAATCATTTCGTCGGATACCTGGCAGAATACTTATTTAAATCGAAATACCCCCACCTAAACAACAGAATTCATAACTTTTGGTTAGCGGCGGCTAAGTTATACCCACCACACGAATAAGGTAATTTATTATTCTTTTCTTATACCATTACCTTTTATATTCTTTTCTGTAACAAAATTGCAAAATTAAATATATTTTAAAATACCCTGAAGTTCTAAATTATAGTTTCTAGCATGAGTATGTAAACATATTTAACTTTGTAACATTTCATAGTTTACTAAGAAAGGGTTTAAATTTCTAAACATAACTTATACAATATATATATATATATATATAAGTTACGTTTTTGGTTTGAGGGAATTGTTTTTTAAAAAAGAACAATTTTATTAACTTTAAAACAATTATAACAAATAACGTACAATATTCATATACACTGATGTGTACGGAGAGAAGCCTCGTCTAACTCTGACGAAACAAAGCTTGTCTCTTCACACAATACAAATGCTGACTAAACTAAGAACCATACAACAGTCATCATTATTACAGTAAAGTGTACAATAATTGTTTACATAACTCCTCCATCCCTAAACAAGACATCCGGGGGTGGTTGAGCTGCGGGCGTCCTAGAAGTTGTCCTAAGTAGCTTTTTGAACACCAAGTACAGCAGTCCTCCAATTAGGGTACCATACAGGGCAATGGTCCAAACACTTATGTCGTGGGTGACATCTATCTTTCGATCAATCCTGGAGATGGTGTCTAGATTGATTTTGTCAAGGTCCAGCTTTTTTGTGTTGACTGAAAACTCGGGGTTTTGGTCCACTTGTAGGTTTAAGTTTGAAGCATCCAGGAATCTAGGGTGTCCTCCAGTTGTTTTGGATGAATGAGAGAGTCTTCGGTCATTGTAGAGAATAGTATTATTCTTAGGATTAATTAAGAATATACCTTGGAGAGTGACTGTGGTTGTTTCCTTCGAATTTACGATTTTTTAAAGTCTCTTTGATTGGAAATGTTGCCAAGTACTGATTTATTTCTGGGATCCAGTTAATAACATTGTCTGTGACTTCCAAAGCGGTGTATTTACAGGTGTCTGCATTGTTGTCTTTAATTATTGAAATTTCACAGTCAATCTTCTGGTGAGATATTAAGTCGAATGAGCAAAAGTATTTTGAATTAGTTTTTCTGTTACACTTGTTGTCTAAACCTAACACTACAGAACTAGAAACTAACATATATTTTACCGTGGGTATAATGGTTACATATTGAGATTCATATTCAGTGGGTACAGAGTGTAATTTGTAAATATTAAACTTTGTTTTTTCTACAATAGGTAAATTCAGAAAATATACAATATTATCTGAATCTAATTTACAGTTAACTTCAATTAAACTTTCTAACTCCCACATGGTTTGCAATTTAGGTTCAATGGGTAGTCTTTCAGTGTAATACTCATAGTTTCTCATTATCTCACTATACAACTCTCTGGTTGAGATAACGCTGGGGTGAAGTACACCTAGTTTACAAAACGTTAATGAATTTTCCAAATCAGTTGTTACTTGTAACAACATATTGTACAAAATACTTAATTGGTTTAATATATTTCTAAATTTTTCTAATTCTACAAAATCGTTAATTCTATGATTCATCAATTCCAATTTATTCTTTAATTCCACAAAGTTTGCTTCAATAATATTAAATGTCTTATTGTATTCCTTAATGATACTACTGCTAATTGTATATTGAGACTCTATTTGGTTCACAATGTTAGCCTCATTGTTTTCTATCCCTTTTAATATATTGTCATATTTTTTGCCATCATAGGCATCTAAATTACCAGTAATAAACTTAAATGCGGATCCTAGTCCATCTATTATACCTCTTTTTGTTCTTACATTATTATTATTATTACGTTCTAAGTATACTACTTCTAATTTTTCTTTAACTATTTCTCTACTATGGTTAACATATTTAAAATAATTGATTATGTCTCTAACTTTACTACCATGATCCGTTACAAACTCAATTTTTCCAGTGAGGCTGGCGTTACAACTAACACAATTCTTATCAAAATAGTTTAATACATTATTATAATAAAATTCAACATTATTAAATTGAACAACCAAATTATTCAAATTAAAATAGTGAACAAATGTGTGGTAAGAGGATTGTAATTTGGCTGGTCCTAATTCAATCGGTATTATTCCAATGTTTTTGGAAATGTCCTTAACTTCTGTTGTGTCGGCATCGGCTTTTGCGAAGAACAAGAGGGACCTGGAACAGGATTCAAAGACGGATTACATTTTGGAATTATAAATTTTTTCCTTGGCCTCTTAATTTTAGACAGATGAATTTTCTGTTTAGTGTTATGATGCCTTGGTTTAATTTCCGCTGTTTTCCTTTCCTGATTTATTGCAGATATTTCTTCTTGATTATATTTATTTTTTGTTTTACTTTGTTTCTGCGTATTTTTTACATAAACTTCTGTCGGAATTTCTGGCAATGGTTCTTTATTCAGATTCCTCTTGGTTTGAATGTTTTCTTTGATCTTCTGGTTAGATTCCTTAATATGTTCGTAAAGTTTTTTTGTTCTCTCCCTGTGACTTATTATATAGTCATTAGTAAACTGATTTTCAATGTCAATATTTAAAACATGATTAGGGGTAATATGTCCATATAATATTTCAAAAGGTGTCAACTTAGTAACAGAGTGTATGCTATTATTGTATGCAATGATTGCGTATTTAACTTTCTTTGTAATATTATCATTCCTAAATTCTACTTGGTTATTTAAAAGTCGTATGTGTTCAATTAATGTGGAATGGAACCTTTCAATTAATCCATTAGAGGGGGGGTGCTGGGTGCTAATAAAATGTATTTTGATTTTATGTAATTCCATTATTTCCTTAACTACTTTATTGTTGAATTCAGTTCCATTGTCAGACACTATAAACTCAGGGACACCATAATGTGCAAAGTAGTCTAAGAGCTTATCAGCGACTTCTGTGGCGTGTGCGCCTCCTACGCGATACACTTGAGCATAGCGAGAGAATGCGTCTACAATACTGAGAAATCTGTTCTTTTCTAACGAAATGCTATCCATGTGCACTATCTGTAGCGGCTTCAATGGTGTAGGCGTCAGATTCATTTCAAGTTGTAAGGGTACTCTATCATACTTTGTCTTTAAACAAATTTCACAGTTATTGATAAAATTTTGAATATGTCCTTTTATATTGGGCCAGTAATATTTCCTTTTAATTTGTTCATACGTTTCTTGTATGCCGCGATGGTTGGTTTTGCTTACATGGTAATTATTTATTATATCTTCAATTTCGTCCTCTTTAGTTATATCTAGTAGTTTAGTGTTACATTTAATTAACCAAAGTTTAGAGCTTTTAAAATGTTTAGCTATGCAAGTCACAAATTTCTCATAAAAGTCATCTTCAAAATAAATATTATATTTAACATTAGGCACTAGGAATTCCTTTACAAATTTAATAATGTCATTGTCTAAATTGTTTTCCGAAATTTCAACAATTAATCTCATTTTAGAAGTTCCAAATAATTTTATTATTTTAACTTTCTTTGGCTGATAGTTTACTAGCGACAGAAAGATTTGGTTTTTTCCAAAATTTACAGGTTCGTCAGAAATGGGAATTTCCACTAAGGTATTTCCTTCAAAGTTTGAATGGACGGTCTGGTCGTTCACTTCATTATTATCTTCCTGATTGACGGCGTCGTTTTCTTCTTCCATATCCAAGTTAACTATCATAGACGGGCTGTCATCCAGTTCTGGGAAGTAGCGTCGCACTAGGTCAGCTGTTGGCTTCTGTAATTCGTCATCCACAATATTTTGCGAGTCCGGTGAAGTTTTTTCGGTGACGTTTAATTGAATTCTCGATAATGCATCGGCATTTTGGTTCAATTTTCCTTTTTTATATTTTATTTCGTAATCATATTCTTCCAGCTTTAACCGCCATCTTAAAAGTTTAGAATTCGGTTCTTTAACAGAAAACAACCATTGCAGGGGTTTATGGTCTGAATAAATTTTGAATTTTCTTCCAAATAAATAAGGTCTGAAATGTTTTGTTGCCCATACGATTGCGAGAAGTTCTTTTTCAATTGCAGTAGTTGGTCTCACTATCGTTTAAAGTTCGACTAGCAAAAGCAATTGGAAGGTCATTTCCATTTTTATATTGACTTAGAATCGCTCCGACAGCAAAATTGCTTGCGTCTGTGGTTAGAATGAATTCTTTTTCAAAGTCAGGGTATTGCAACAGTGGTTCATTAGTCAATATATTCTTGCAAGTTTCAAAACAATCTATATAATCGGGGTTATTGATATCAATTTTGGCATTTTTCTTCAAGCAGTTAGTAAATGGTTTAGTTATTTTTGCGAAATTTTTAATGAATTTACGGTAATAGCCTAATAGTCCTAAAAATCCTTTTATTTGTTTGGTAGTTTTTGGAATTGGATAATTCTTTATTACTTTTATTTTTTCAGGATTGGGTTTGACTCCGTCTGGTGTCACAATATGGCCTAAATATGCGACTTCTTTCCTTAAAAATTCCGTCTTATCTAACTGTACCTTAAAATTAGCTTTTCTTAGTCTATCGAAAACCTCTTTTAACCTAAGTAGGTGCTCTTGTAAACTAGCTGAATAGATTACGATATCATCAAGATAAACCGAACACGATTCATTCTGTATTCCGCGTAGTATGTTGTTCATTATTCTTTGGAACGTCGGTGGACTATTCTTAAGGCCCATCGGCATTCTCAGAAATTCATAGTGGCCAGTTTCCGTGGAAAAGGCTGTCTTATCAACGCTGTCCGGGTGCATCTCAACTTGATGAAATCCTGAGGCAAGATCCAGGGTGGTAAAATATTGGGATCTCCCTAATTTGTCTAATATATCGGTTATGTTAGGAAGCGGGAATTTGTCATCAATAGTTTTTGCGTTTAGTCCCCTAAAATCAATTACTAGCCTAAACTTTTGTCTGTTGGAGGCGTCTGGTTTTTTTGGAACGATCCATACAGGTGAATTCCATGGTGAATGCGAGGGTTTGATTATTTTTTGGGCGAGCATTTCTTGAATTTGTTTATCTACTTCCTTACGATAAATTTCTGGGTATCTATAGTTTTTCGTGTATACAGGGATTTCGTCAGTTGTCCTAATTATGTGCTTGACTTGATTTGTAAATGTCAGGTCTTTATTTTCTTGATGGAATATGTCAGAATATTCGAAAATCAATTTTAATATTTCCCGTTTCTCTTCAGCGTTCATGTGATCCGTTCTAATTTGGCTCAGATCTAATTTATTATGCTTGTGATTTAACAAATTAAAATTTGTAGCGTTTACTTGATCATTGTTTATTTGATAGATTTTGAAATCGCTTAGCGGTTGCACCTCCATCGGTTTGATCACTAAACGTCTATCAGATGTCGTATTATTGATTATTGGGCAATAACTTTCTCCATTTTCTATTTTTATTAAGCACTGCGGTATTTCTATTCCGTCTTGTTGCCTATAGGGTAATAATCCCTCTCCATTGCGCATATTAAGTATTTTTATTTTTAACGTTTGTTTAGTACGTGCTTTAATCACATAGCATGTGGTATTATTTTCGCCAAAAGTATTATTATTATTATTATTTTTGTTTGGTTCCTCCGTGTTAAAATAATGTATAGATATCTTCTTATCACAAAATATTAATTTATTGTTTACAAAATCCAAATTAATTCCCAATTCTCTTATGTTATCGAGTCCAAGTAATAGGTCAAAATCCTTATGAAAATCAAATAAATAGAATTTTGCTATTTTCTTTCCTAAAATGGGTAATCTGCAGCTAAACTTTTCTTTTGACACTGCGTGTGCTGTGCTTACTACGAACGGTTCTTGTTCTAGTGTGTTTTTGAAAATATTAAATCCAATCGATTTTTTAATAAACGATCTAGTGCTTCCGGTGTCAATCAATATTTTTAGGTTAGTTTTCGGATCATAAACAAAAGGTAAATCATTTGTGTCATTTTCTACTTGCATTATGGAAAATTTCTTTTTACTGTCGTAAGTCCTAAAAAATGATTCTGTGTGTTTTCATAATCTGGGGGGAATCCGCATGCATTGTCTTCCTCAATAAAGTTATTTGCGGCATTGTGTTCGTCTTGGGTTTCTTCCGCGAAGTTACAACTAATTTCAGTCTGTTCCGATAGCGAAATGTGCGGCATTTGTTCGGTGATCTGGTACATCGAATCACTTTCCGTTTCTTCAACGACCGGCTTTTCAGTAATTTGGTATAATTTATTTTGTCTGATTGGGTTTCCGGTTTGACGTGTTGATATGCTCATTGGTGTGGGTCGATAAACTTGATTCGTTTTAGGTGCTGTGTTGTTGTGTACATAGTTTTGTCTGTTAAATTGGTTAAATTGATTGGGATTGTTTTGGGGTATTTGTTTATAATAATTCTGAAATGGTTGATTATTAGTGGCAGGTTTGCGAATTGGTAAATGCTGTGATTTATTTGGTACATTTTGCCGATTAGTTTGAAAGAGTTTATTATTTTTGAATTGGAAATCGTTAGTCAGCATATTAAGCGCTTCATTGAGCGTGTTAGGATTTTTTGTCCGCATTAAGGACCCTAACGGTTCCTGAAGTCCCCTTAACAGTACACGTAGTGCTAGTTTTTGGGTGTAAGTACATAGAATATCTTTAGCAGCTGATTCCTTGTTAATAAAGAAAGCTATTTGCAAATTCAACAATTTCTGAATTCTTTCGTAAAAAGTGAAGGGCGATTCGTTACTTTCCTGTCTTAATTCTGCCATTTCTAAATTTAAGGTAAAACAATCCCTCCTATCTGAATAACTAGTCAAAAGTGTATTTTTAACATCTTCCCAAGCATAGGTGTTGGAGCTCACTACAATATCTAAGGCCTGTCCTTTTAATTTAGAAAGTATAGAAGAAAACAAAAATTCGTTTTGAAAATCCTCTGGGTTCTGGACTACAAAGAATTTGTTCACTATTTTATCACAAATTGAAATAAACCTATTGAGCATAGCAGGTTCACCATTGTACTCTGGAATCATGTCCAAGTACTCTTTTTTTAATATAGGGGTAGTCATTGTAATTAATTATTATCTACTCAACTTATTTGAAAAATTAAAAATCAAGATATCAATTAATATACTACAAGAGAATATATTATACAAATGAGATATTTAACTAGCCTACTATATAAAATAATTTTCAAAATTATTACTTTCGTTCTTAATATTATAGAATATTTTAATATTTGTACAGGATTTACTTACAGTGAAATCCAAAATACTTTGCTCATTATGTACGGCGTAACACTGCACTTATTTTGCACTGCACTATTTAACACAATACACAAAACTTTTTTCCTTTTTCGTTGTTCGTTATAGATATTCACTCTATGATTGATCGATTTTTCGCAGATATTCACTCTGCAACCGAGTTGGTTCCTCGATTAACGGTTAAAACCG
>JAGFPH010023437.1:1799-11950 GCA_018207615.1 Philaenus spumarius
AACACGTCAATTAGGTCTTTATAGATGCACGTAAAAAGGTTTTGAAAAATTTTGAAAAACAACCCCCTTTATGGCCAAAAAACCCCCCAAAATCAGTTATTATTATTATTATTAGCTAAACGAGAATTTTTAGAAAGATGCGGGTTTTTGTATATGGTAGGGCACATTAAAGGCTACAAATAAGCCAAATTTTATCAAAATCGTTAGAGCCGTTTTTTTATAAAAAAATAATAACTGATTTTTTGGGGGTTTTTTGGCCAAAAAGGGGGTTGTTTTTCAAAATTGTTCAAAACCCTTTTTCGTGCATCTATACAGGCGTACTGGACATGTCTGGTGCAAATTTGGTTGAAATCGATCGAATAGTTTTCTCTCTAGCTTTGTATACATACAGACATACAGACATACAGACATACATACAGACATACAGACATACATACAGACATACAGACAGACATTTTTTAAAAACCACTTTTTTGGACTCAGGGGGTCCCAAAACGGATATTTCCACAAAAATCTCAACATCGATTTTTTTTGCGATCACTATACTTTCTCTATACTATAGTATAGTGAGAAAGTAAAAATTGAATGTTAATTTTCAAGATAACAAGGTGAGACTCAGCACAAATGTTTAAAATATATATTTTAAAATCAAATGTTAGACTTACCGTCTTCAATATTCCATTTGTTCGTCGTTTATAACGACGGCCGTTTCGGTTATTCAACCATTTTCAAGTCCATTCGGTTTCCCTTCGTCAATTTTGAACACTTAAATAAATACACATAAAAACACTTAACACAAAACATTTACACGCAAACACGAGTTAAAATTGTTCCTGAACTATATCATCACTAAACCGTACCGCGCGGTGTCTTAAACATTACTGCAGTAATTATTTGGTTAGAGGGGTTGTGTGTTATCTCTTAGTGATAACACGGTGTCGTATAGTGCATTGGAACTGAAGTTGGAACAAAATTGAATAAGATGTGCATCACCAATAACATCATTCCAAACTATGCACGCATTAAAATTAATTGCAATTCTAAGTCTGCCATAAAAACGAAAAACATGGCTGAACGTTATTGGATTAAAGAGTTTATATATTAAGAAGGAATCATTAAACTTAACACTTTACAAAACTCATTTAGAATTGTCCACAAGGTTACATAATATCGAACTTATGTCGATATTGCGTGAATTTGAACGACGTATCAAACCTATCATTGTAGACAAAATCAATGTCATTAATAAAAAAATACACAGTTTAACAAATGTGAAGCAAAATAACAGACAAGTTTATTCTTGTGAACATAAATTTTATCCCAGAATTGTGAATCTAACAAAAACTAAATTCAACGAACAAGAAACTAACTTATTGCAAAAGGGTCTAAAACATAATGTTTACAGTAAACAAAACAATTGGAGGAACATCCTTATTGACACAGAGGCCGCTATACAAACAATGTCAAGAGATAAACAGAATGCGACTCGGATATTGATAAATGACAAAGTCAATACTGCCATCAAACGTGCATCAAATAATCCTATCTTCCGGAACAAACAACAAGATCTATTCATCACGTCATCCATCCGTAATAAAGTAGAGAAAGAAAATTTAATCATAACTAAAGCCGATAAGGGCAATACCACTGTCATCATGGACATGCCTGATTATATTAACAAAACCTTTGATTTTTTTGCAATGAATAACATAACTTTATTGAAGTCTGACCCAACCAATAAATTTAATAAACTTATAAAAACAGCTATCAACAGTAGTAAACACTTATTGAGCAATGCGGATATGTTTTTCAACAAAATGATTAATCCATATGCACCTATCCTAAAATCACTACCGAAAATACATAAACTGGACTTCCCGATTAGACCACTTGTTAATTTTACAAGTGCACCTGCTTATAACATATCTAAAACCTTTGATAGGATAATTAGGAGACACATTGAATTTAGCAACACTTATAGCCTAAAAAACACACAAGATTTGATATCCAGAATAAAGGATACGCACATTAAACCAGGCTCTGTATTGGTATCATTCGATATTACTAATTTATATACTAATGTACCTATTAAGGAAACAATCACTATATTAATAAATAACTTACAGGAAAATAAGAACATGTCCTGTGAAAAAATAGCTGAATTATCGAACTTATTGAACGTTTGCTTGTCCCAAAATTATTTTAATTTCAACGGCCAATATTATAGCCAGAACGACGGATTAGTCATGGGTTGTCCATTATCGAGCATAATGGCAGAAATATTTTTGAACCATATTGAGAACCATCACATAATGTCATCAAAAAATAAACACCTTAAAAACATCACATACTATCACAGGTATGTTGATGATATTATCGTCTTATTCCAAGGCACAAAACGACAAATTATGAATTTTTCTAATTATCTTAACAACATACATCCGTCTTTGAAATTTACATCTGAAATTGAAAATAATAACAGTATCAACTATTTAGATCTCACAATAACCAGAAGCGATAAGAAACACAGTTTTAAAATATATAGGAAACCAACCCAAACCGATCATACAATACACGCCTCATCCAACCATCCAGTTCAACACAAAATGGCAGCCTACAATAGTTTGTTATATAGATTAAGAAATGTACCCATGACAGACACAGATTTCCATGAGGAATTAAGAACAATAGAATATATTGCCGTCCAAAATGGTTTTGATGCTTCAATTATAAAGAAATTGTTAAATAAGCAGATCAGGAAATGTAGAACCAAGCAGGTTACACAACAACCAAAAAAAGATGAAAAATATTTAGTTTTTAACTATCACAAAAGTATTGAACATATACTCGGGAATGTGCTCCACAAAAAAGGCTACAAGGTAGCTTATAGGACAACAAATAACATACAAAATCATATAAGAAAAAGACACAATCCGAAGAATAAATATGATGGCACTGGAGTATATCAGTTATTCTGTAAGGACTGCCCAAAGACATATATAGGACAAACAGGAAGCGAAGAGCATTCTACAAAAGATTTAAAGAACATATTCCTTCCGCCAAACAATATATGGACCAAACAACAACTGTGTCTAAATTTACTGAACACATCATCGATCAGGATCATAATTACTCATGTATAGAGGATACCATGAAAATATTACATCGGTGTAAGAAAGGAAACTTCATGAACGCATTGGAACAGTATGAAATATACAAGAATTTCAAAATTGACAGTAGTTCGTTACTAAACGAAAAACTAAACTTCAGTTCCAATGCACTATACGACACCGTGTTATCACTAAGAGATAACACACAACCCCTCTAACCAAATAATTACTGCAGTAATGTTTAAGACACCGCGCGGTACGGTTTAGTGATGATATAGTTCAGGAACAATTTTAACTTGTGTTTGCGTGTAAATGTTTTGTGTTAAGTGTTTTTATGTGTATTTATTTAAGTGTTCAAAATTGACGAAGGGAAACCGAATGGACTTGAAAATGGTTGAATAACCGAAACGGCCGTCGTTATAAACGACGAACAAATGGAATATTGAAGACGGTAAGTCTAACATTTGATTTTATCAATTCACAATATTCGGAATGGCGAAAACCAATAATATTGATATATTTTAACTCCTATGTCAAGTTTCAATTCGATATATTAAAATTCGGCCAATTTAGAATGAGCAAACGCTTCTTATATGAATGAGATGTCCCCTTATAGTGATTTCCCCTGCTACAAAATACATACCTGCATTATCGAATTTTTTCCAGACAAACCATTGCTCGGACGAAATAACTACAGATGACCTTTTTTGTTGAAAAATACCTCCCCTACACGGTGGTATTTTCTATTTCTCTCTATCTTCATCCCGGCTCGAAATATTAAGGATAATCGAAAAAAAAATGATAATCGATTTTTTTTTCGACTTTGGGAAATTGATAGACTGGTAAACTTTTTTTTATTTTAATCTCCATACTTTAATGTACTTATAAAAAAAATCAGCCGTATTGTAAATTACTGGAACTTTTGGTCTAAATTCACCCCTACCGACTGGCCTATATGTACATACAATACATATATACAATTTTTTTTAAACGTATTGTGGGGATCATGATCGGTGCTCATTAACAACTCCCGATTTTAGGTCTCACCATAAGAGCAGAGAGTGACGTCAATTATAAGAAAATTTTGAAATACAATGTGTAAATGTGTTTTTATTTTTTTATCTTAAACTTGTAGCAATCATGTACAGGTGGCCTCCTACATAGTTTGTGGATCCTTGAAAGTGAGGGTTGGCAAAACACAATTATAACGTAACTGCACAATTTATGATTATACTTACCGTACAGTTTGAACCATGGTTCCCTTATGAGACTTCCATTGCTGACGACGGAAACGCTTGGCAGATTCAACTCAGTTTTACAAAACACTATAAGTTTTCCCATAAAATCGCCCCGTCCTTCTATGAAAGGTTCGCCTCCGGAAAAATTTAACTTTTCCATACCTGAAAAAGATGAAAGCGAGAATGTGTAAGATTATTTGGTTCGTTTACATCGATTGTTCTTTCCAGTTACAGTAAAATGTGTCGTATTCGGCCTTGCGATTGGTTTTTCAACCGACTAATTTGAAAATTTTTCTAATCACGAAGGCCTGCCAAATATTTTAGTCGAATTTTTTTGCACCTCAGCCTCCAGCCCCCACGTGGATTTAAACTTGGTACTTTTTTGGTATTCTATATTATTTTGATCAATTTTATGGGAACCAGACGGGCTAAGGTCAGGTAAAAAACAAAATGTGCAGAATAATCTCAAATATTTATATTTTTAGATAAAATTTAAAAATAGTTTTTGTAATGAACTCGTCCAAGCGACTTATAAAACCAACGTGTGGACCAAATCAGAGGTAAAATGCGGCCGTTAGAGTGCAAACACATATATACAAATACTAGGGGCTCTGCCCTTGACGCTTCGCGTCCCAACCCCGCCTCAGATGGCTGCTTCGCTTCGCTCGCAGTTGGAAAATTCGCTAAAGAATCTCGTTAATCTTTGGCTCGTTTGTACATAGGTGACCGAGCACAAATCAGCTGTTTTATTTGGCAGCTGACACCAACTCATTAAACATTATCTCCATAAGATTAACATGGGAAATTTGAAGGATTTTTTGCCGGAGCTCCTTCTCGGGTTAATAGCTGCTAAAGGGATGATTGGATCTTGAATCTGACGGAAAACCTCCTCTTTGAAATTTAATTTTCTACAACTTTTGTATTTAAAATTTTTTGCTATCTCTTACCGCTTTCTTACTAAATGCCCTCAAGTGGGAAAATGCAGAAATCGAAAAAAAAATTTCCCGCCCAAAAATTGCTTCCAAAATTAAAAAATGTTAAATTTTGGCAATTTTCCCAAAAGTTATTCGTCGAGAGCTTTAATTCATGTATGAGGTCGAGGGGGTACGATTACGTATCTTAATGGATGATTGGATCTTAAATCTGATGGAACATCGTTGGTCTGAAATTAAATTTTCTACAACTTTTATATTTAACATTTTTTGCTATCTCTTACCGTTTTCTTACAAAACGCGCTCAAAGTAAAAAAATGAAAAAATTTTAAAAATCTAAAGAATCTTTCCTTCCCAAAAGGTGCTTGCAAAATTAAAAAATATTAACTTCTGGCAATTTTCCAAAAGTTTCTCGTCGAGAGCTTTAATTCAAGTATAAGGTTGAGGGGGGTCCGATTACAGGAAGTGCCTAATAATTAATTTCAATGAATCAGTGTTACCATCTAGCTTTATATAAGTACAGTAGATATATACAATTTTTAATGACACTCCAAAACGTGTTCTGGGACCATGATCAGTGCTCATTGACCACTCCTTACCTTAGGTCTCACCATAAGGGTCACTGCAATAGCTCGTCCTTCCTACGGTAATTCAATAATGATCTTGTATTTACTATTGTAGTACACCACTAAAATCAAGTTTTTATCTAGACTCGAGACATGTTTCGCCAAAATAACACTGTTAGTACATATTAATGGCATTAAAAATCGTATACATATATGTATATTATGTGTTCGCACTCTAGAGGCCGCATTTTAAGTCCGATTTGGTTCAAATTTGGTACACATGTTGGTTGTGGGTTGTGTATGTTGCTCGGACGAGTTCGTTAGCCAAAAAAATCCAACAACCGGAAGTACGTTTTTTGACCAGAAGTAACTATTTTTTGAGATTTTTACTACGAGAATGAAATTTTTAGAGGTTTTTTTCTAAAAATATGAATGTAGGATGTTATTCTGCACATTTTGTTCTTTTACTCGACCTTATAGCTCACTTGGTTCCCCCAAAACCGATCAAAACGTAAAATACCATAAAAAAGTACCCGGTTTGAAACCAAGTGTGCAAACTCGCGAGGCCACTAGGCGCAAACAAATTCTACTAATATATTGCGTACACACAGACAGCTGTTCAACGCCTTGGTGAGTAGACCTATTTCCCAAATTGTTGGTTGAAACCCTAAAACATAGGCATTACAACGGATATTAGCCGTTGTAAGGCGGGAAAAATCGGTTTTTATATTAAATTATAAAATTCGATGTTTTCAAGGCCGGACTTCGGTGAGTGTCAATTGTTAGTCAAAAATACAAGTTAAATCAGAGCAAGGCTTATCTCCCAAGATGAACCTTGATCTAGGACACGTCAAGAAAGGAAATCTGACTTAGCCTGAAAGTAGCTGAGTTTTAGGGGAATAAAGGAATCCAGGAATTTTATGCATTTGTAATTTTCATGGTTTAATACGTAGCGCTAAACGCGTGAGTTACGGCCGTGTGAATTTCAAATCGTAAAAAGTAACACTACCAACAAAGTAAACAGGGGTTAAAGTTAAGGGAAAAGTTCAATTTAACTCGAAACTGAAAAAGTCAGACATTTTTGGAATCTACATAAGTAGACAAAAATAAAAGGTTAAATAAGAAAAAGTCAAATTATTGAAAATAAAAAAGTTAGCTTAAGTGTCAAATTTCACACACCCTAAAAAGGGAGAAATAATTAAAATCAAAGGTTTTCACTCACAAGAGTTATTAGAGAATGAATAGTTCTGTGTAAAAAAGGGAACAAAAAGTAAAATTAAATTAAGATAAAATGGTGAGAGTTTTCACGCCTTTTAAAGTAATAAAAGTTGAATTTTTTAATTTTAAATAATAATAAAGTAAAGAGATTTAGGGTTAGATTAACATTGTATCGTTAGGAAACCAGTAACTTAAATATTTTTCGCGTAGTAAATAAAAAACCCCCAAAGAACTTTTTTGCGATTGTAGGCTAAGTCCCAGAAGAGAAAAAATAAGTAAAAATGGTGAAAAGTGTTAGAACTGTACAGGTGTTGAAGACAATCGGCGTAAACAAACAAAAAAGACTTTGAACGCGAAAGACAGTCGCGGAAAAGCGTAGACGTGCCGCGCACGCGTAAAAATCACAGTACAGACACGATTCAAAAACGTACGGATAGCCAAAAACAATCTGGAAAATGTGAAAAAGAAAAATTAAGGAAAAATGAAAAGGAAAAAAAGATACAGCGAGAAATCAAAAACAAGTAAGATGCAATGGTCAAAGTGGAAGGGATGAAGCAGTGGTTACAGAAAGGGGCGTCAACTAACAACCAAATTAACCAGGGAAATTGGTATTTTCCAGGAAAATGGAAGGAAAAGAAAAGAAGAAAATTAGATAAATTTAACCAGTGCGAATTTAGACATATTTCTAGACCAAAAAAGTTAATACAAAAGGAAAATTAGCATACTGAAAAAATGAGGGAAAGGGCATGTAAGAAATGACGTCACGAAGTGTATATAAAGGTTTGAACGCGGAAAATCCAAAAACTCATTCGAGATTCAAATTGTTACGAATGTAGACTTCACGTCACTCTGCGGCAAATATTATTCTACCAGTTCGTATACTACGTGTTATGCTAAAAAACCTTAGTATCACGAGCACTACTATTATATTTTTTCTTTGTTAAACTTAAATAACTTTCAAATATAAACTAGAAGTCAGAAGTAGTTCTTCAGGAGTAACTCTGCGGCCTATCCAAATGAGTTAATGCAAAAATAACTCTATTTGGCGATACTGAGACGACATAGGCAATCCTTCAGGACATGATCTAAACGGAACTTCACTTCTCACGAACCAAGGAAGAAATAGGATCAACTGTAACTCTACTAGATTCTACCAGATCTGCTCTTCAAGTAGCCATCATATCAACCTAACAACTTTAAATCAGAAAATCCAGGCTACCAGACACAGCATCATATCAGCTCCAGCACCAGCCCATCAACATAGCGGCATCCATCACGGAAAACCGGAGGTGAAAGACGCTGAATTAAGGTCTGTGTAAACGAGAATACGTTGTCCCCCATTTTAATTAATTGCCTGAGTAAATTCAATAAAAATATTTAAAGTACTGGTTGAGATAGGTTAGTTTCAAATTAAATTCAAATCATAAATTAAATAAATGTAAAATCGATATTCCCTAAATTTAAATAATAAATGTAAATAAATTAAATTCAAATAAATTAAAATTAAATTGATTATAAAATTAGACTGTCTGCCAAGCCCATTAGAAATTAGAATTATAGGTTTAACATTAATATTGGATAGAAATTGTAGGTACAAGCAGACAGTGAGAAAAGTGAGTTGTTTGTGTTTAATTTTGAAAAAGTTTTGATTTTGATTTTTGAATAAATTAATTATTAATTTTTATACTGAAATACTGAGAGTAATCAATTACCTGTTTATGGTTATCCATTCATGATAATTTCCTTTATTAGAAATAGTCTAATAAATGTTTTTAGCTGTAGAAATAATCAAAGCACAAATAAGGTAAGTTATAAGGGCTGTTCCACTGTTCTCATTTCCCTGAGATCAAAAATAATCAAGAGTTCTCGTAAATTAAATTCAGAGCTAGTAAACTTATTAATTTCTGGAAGCTATTTTAAAGTGTTAGAGTCTGTCGAAATACTTATAGAAATAGGTATCAGACACCCAGTTGCATCACCTAAGCTAAAGATAAAATTTTGGCTAAAGGCTTCCAGTAGGTGTTGTAACTTATTATACAACAAAAGAACACGTTGAATTGTTCCGTTGTATAATTGGAGCAGCCAACTTAGGGTTCGTTGTAGCATATAAACTTAATTTTGGAAATTTGCTCAACTCACGTCAGCGGTCCAGCTGCGTGGTCAAATTATATTTCTTTGCGCCGACCTGTATTGAGTGAATGACAGTTTTGTGCGACCTGAAGATGAAACCAAAGAGTTTTCGAAACCACTGCAGCCTTTACGAGGTGAGTCTTAACCACGAGACTGCGTACATTAGGTAAAAACCTCATTACAACTTTAAACAAATAATAGTGCTTGCTATGTGTCACCTAATTATAAAATAATTAACTCACTACAAAGTATTGAAAATTTTATTGATTATTATTATAACCATAAATTATTGATATACTATAGTAACCATTCCAACCATGACCTCGTAAATATCGTTCAATTGTTTGATAAAAGATTGCCAATTACTAATATCAGTTAGCGGTACTTATCAGCAGAAAACCTTATCAGTTGATAATGAGGATATAAAACCGACAATTTTATTTAATTACGTTATTTGCACTCACAGGTTTTTAGATAATAACAAGTATTGCATTTTTGGTTATGCGTTTTAAAATTGTAGAATTCACTTTCGAAAAAGTCGTTTTAAACTTCTTTATCACCTTTAAGGTCGGTGCACACTAGCCTCACCGAACCCAAGGCATGTGTTAATGGTCACTCGGTAGAGAAAAGTGCAATACTCAACAACATGGCCGAGCAACGACCAGGCCGTGCATGCCAAGTTAAGTTAAATTTTTTGATAAATTGCTGATTGAAAAGAAGTTAAAAAAACAGAGTGTTGGCGTAGCTTTTGTTAAAAAGTGGTGCTAAATTACTCGCAAAAGAAAATTTGGGATACAAAAACAACTCAAAATGTTAGTTTATTGCTTATACTACCAATTAACACTGTGTAAAAATAAAGTGTTTAACAAAAATAATTTTTGAAAAATTTGTTTAATCTTGGTAGTCTCATAGTCGACTGGTTATGATTAAGTGTTATATACCCAAAATATGATTAGG